>JAQGAU010005370.1:0-10359 GCA_034698045.1 Paramacrobiotus richtersi
CCCAAATTGACCACCACAGTTGTGCATGAGCATATTATGATTACAACAATTTCTGCTCTGGATAACGGTCTAATATCTGGTCTTTGTTGGTCCGTGATGGCCGTAGACAGAAGTAGTGGCCTTTCTTCTTCGCTGACCTCACTTATGGAGTTCAATAACACACTTTTCCTGCAAGTGAAAGTGATTTGACTGATAGGACCATAATTATGTTTACCTCTTGCATCCTTTTGGTATCTAACTTATGATTGTAATTTAACTAATGATCTAACTAATTTAACTAATAATTATGTTTACCTCTTGCATCATTTTGGTATCTAGCTTATGATTTTAATCTAACTTATGATTGTCCCTTCGCGGGCTAATTGGGACAAATTTTTTATTTGATTTTTGGAATTTTTATTGTGTCATCATTGTTTTTGGGCGACTGCCAAATAAATAATTGTAGTTTATTGTGGCTGCTATATATGTAAATTTGTAACGGTTGCAATTGCACTTCGTTTATTGGCAACTGGTATCTATCCTGAAGTACGAGCCAAATACTGTATTATACAAAATACCATATATTTTTCCATTGTAAGATTTGATACGGCTGTCTGTAAGCGCCACCGTACTACGAATACTCTCGTAACACATGCAGATGATATCGATAGCATCATCATATGTATAATTGATATATATAATGCTGCAGTCTTGTCAGAAAATAATATTGCTGCACATTAGTTCGTTATGAAATGTAATCGCGAAATGGATGGACAATAAAAGTTTACCTTCGGAAAGGTTCAGTTTACCTTTGGTCCTGGTCTTGATACAGTAGAGGTTCAGCAGTGCGACCTGTAGCCATTTTCTGGAAATACTGGATCGTAAAGATCAAGGCCGGGAGAGTGCAGGAACCGAATCGCTTAGTAATACATGTGCATTTGAAAGGGACGGAATCACCTGCCGGCGCTGCAGTAATTCGGGGCTTAATCCGAAACTGGTGCACAACGAAAAAGAAGTACAGTACATCGGTTCTCATGGATTCACCCCGTGGCCACTATAGTCTAAATATGCGAAAGCAAATTTGCTTCTCGTTTTTGGCATTTTTAAAGCTTATATTGCAGTCGAAGCACTGTCTGAGCAAAAAACATTACAGCAGTTGACATATGCTTGCCCTTTGCGGTTGTGTTTGCCTTCTGGCAGGCACAAAATGTAGATAGATGCATTCATAAAAGTACGTTATATGGGCAATGGTACGTTGGGCAGTTTCTGCATGCAAATAGGATTCGTATCAAACAGAAATCATGAGTGCCAGCGGCGTTCACTATAACATTTATGCCAAAACAGCCGGGAGATATATATATACACGTATATAAATGTTGCTGCTGTATATTGTTTGACTGTTTTTCAGAGTTACTCTTATCCTATGTAATAAGTTTGGAAATACAATAGGGTTATACAGTCATATAATATACAGTTATAAAGTCATATAATTATTTATACAGTTATATACATAATTAAACAGTCAGAATTCGTGGACGATTTTCATGTGTTTGTATAAATGTTTTCAAACGGTTCTATGTATAAATATTAATGTCTTTGCGCTAAGCATACGGCTTTTTTCACGCGAGGCGTTTTGCTGAATTTCGACGTGTAATTTTTATGTTTTAGTCTTTTGAAACAGCCGGTATCCGAAAGATCTCGACGTTCCTCGTTTAGGTTCCACGGTTAGAAGCCGAAATAGGTCAGATAGCGGAAGTCCACAGAAGCTCGCGCTGCATGCATATTGAGTTTCAAGACAGCATAAAGGCCTACCGGCTGCAGCGAGAAAACATGTACGAAAAATGTTGGATGCTGCACGCAATGTGAAAAAAGGTGGATTTGTTGGAAAAATGTTGAATTTTTTCTATGGCTGAGAATTTCGTAAAACAAATTTTTGAACAGATTACATACAAAGGCTAAAGAAAATACATAGTTCTACGTAACGGATACGTATCACTTGAACGCTGGTGGTGGATCAAACTGCACATACAAGTTCGATCACTTACTACAAATCAGAAAGTGCGTTGCGGAAAGTCGTTCCAATTTTCAGTTTTTCACTTAAGCATTTACATAAAAACAATAACACCCTACAGCAATCACAGAACATTCACAGGACAAGACTGAAGACACATTAGTTTGAAAATGGCTGATAACCATTAGCGGCAATATTGTTAGGCCATTTCGCCAGCACTTTTGCACGGGTTTTCCTGAATTTTTCCCAGGGAAGTAATAAGAGAATTCCAGCGATAATTCCCAGTATTAATTCGATTGACACCAAAGATACAGTGACATATCCATAGTCGTATTTATCCAGTACAGTCCCGCTGATTATGCTGCCAACCGCTTCACTGAAAGAGTTTCAAAAGAACTGCAATCACGAACAGTGCATAAAGTACAATTACTACTGTAGCACTTTTAAAATTTACCCGAAATATAAAGTTGCCAGCCAAATTGCTGAAATAAATGCATAAGTGTGGATGTTGTTCTCTATGCCGTGATGCCTGCAAAAGTGAGAGTGGTCAACATGAACTGCTCCCATCATTTTTGCACGTTCTTATCACACGTGCTTTTGGTTTTCTTACTCGGCTTGTTGAAGCATAATGTAAATCGCGGCAAGAAGGGATACTGAGGTTGTCGACGTCATAATCATTAAGCATGTTATGGATAAACCGAGATGCACACCAATCCCTTCGAGTCCCGGTAATGGTCCAAAAAACACAAATGAAAGAGCTTCGATGAATGGTCCCATTAAGAGAAATACGTAATGATGGTCAACTTTCCGCAGCATGTAGCCCCAAATAGGCGATGATAAGGCAGCGACAAACCAGATGGCAAAAAATATTGCTCCTTCCACTGTTGAACCTTTATCAAACTGTAGTGAGGGAAAAAAATCTCACACGTCCACATTATGCTAAAGTCATGCATGCCAAAAAGCCATGCTAAATACCGGTGCAGAGTATCAAAACCGGGAGATCTGTCTAATTGTCCACAATTTACCTTAGCTAAATACGGCTCGAGTGTGGTATCCAAGAAGCCCACGACGTTCCCCATGGCAAATACAACAACTACACTACCGCAGAATTTAAGATCGCCATATAATACTTTTATAAATCCAGTGCTGTGTTGTACTAATATTCCGCCTAAGACAGAAATGGCAAACGTTTTCAGTCCTTTTTTGTAAAGTTTTGCGAAGCACATTTACTTGGTACTAATGGGAGGTGAAGCTTTCCCAGTACTGCGCAAGATGCTAATAGCAGGGCAATCAATGCGTACGGTGTAATAAATCCTGCTGCCTATAATAAATGCAGAAAATAAATTTCAATTATCCGCAGAAACAAGATGCTTCTTGGTTATAAGGAAGGATAACATCAGCGGGCAACTAACCTGAAACAGTGCTCCAGAAATGAGAGGTCCAAACGAGTATCCAACACCGATCAGTCCATCGATTAAGCTCTGGTATGACAGGAAAGAAGAACAGATTTTATTAATAAGTAAATCATCCGTATGGTATATACCCGTACTACTGTACAGATAATATTTAAAATGTCTGTTCCAGTACAGTAAAGATGCACTATAAATTTATACGCATTTAGGCTATGTTGCTCCTGTAAGCAAAGACAACTGTTTTTATTACTGATTAATTTTGTACGTCAACAGCGATAAACCCACAGGAAATAAATATTATGAACTTTTCTTGTCGAATTTGATGCAATGGATGTAATGAGCATATTTAACTAATTGATCACGATACATACAGTTTTCTTGCAACTGACTTACGATTCCTAATATCGCCCTCGAAGGCAATGTAAGACATAGGATTGTTAGAACAGAATTCATAATCCCTGGAAAAATAATATTAATCAGATGTGTATAAGAAGTAAAGGGCCGCTTCACTTTTCTATCGTCCTTACCGGAATAACATAGTCCTTCCACGATACGAATGGCACATGCTAGTCCGGCGAATACCGACTGTCTATTTGTGAGATCCAGAAGCCTATCCACAAGTGAGAGTAAGTTCTCCATCGCAAATATATAATAAAATCATGGTGTGCTTTACCCGAAGCTGAGATAACAAATACAAAGAACAGAGGAACTAAATATGAATGCCCGTTTCGTGCCAAGGAAAGGGACCTGCAAGTAGGGTTAAATTCAGTGTCGGAATGAAACCAGAATTTACCTAACGCTGCCGTCGATCGGTTATAATCTCGCTTACGATTTTTGATTGTAGTAACTCACAGAGGGATACATTAACTCCGTAAAGCATAAACAGCACACCGGTCCAGGTGTACGCATATCCTTTTTTGATGATCTGCAATTATAAGAGCTTTAGAAATAGGAGGCGCATGAAAAATCCATTTCTCACTTCGATGGGAATTAGCAGCGGCATAGTTCCAACTCCTATATTGACCACCACAGTTGTGCAGGAACATATTATGATGACGATAATTTCTGCTCTGGATAGCGGTCTGCCCGGCCTTTGTTGGTTCGTGGCGGCTATAGACGGAAGCAGTGACCTTTCTTCTTCGCTGACCTCACGTATGGAACCAAGTAACACGCTTTTCCTGAAAGTGGAAGTAATATAAGTCTCCAGATAACAGTAACTAGGACTGCTCTGGTTTTGTTATGGAATCTGATTGCAAAATGGACAATAGGTGCTGTAGCTGCTGGATTCTCAGTGTACCTTTGGTCCTCCTCTTGATACAGTACAGGCTCAGCAGTGCGACTTGTAGCCATTTTTCGAACTACTGGATGTACACAAATCAAGACCAGGGAAGTGCTCCAAGAACCGACACCATCGGTATTTGGGTAGTTGTAAGAAACGGGTATTGCCTACCGCCACTGCAGGTTCGGGGATTTATCCGAAATTGGCGCACTTCGTTAGCCCGTCATTGCCTAACATGTACACTGATTGTGAGCAAAAGTCAAGTATGTCGGTTCTCATATGGGTTCTCCCCACTATAGCCTAAAGATGCGAAAGCGAACTTGTTTCTCGTTTTAGGCGATTTTAAGGCAAGTGGCTCGGCAAAAAAACTTTATAGATATGTACGGTCATTCGCTTGCCTGTTGCGGTTGTTTTTGCCTTCTGGCATGCACAAAACATATACAGATGCGATGCTTTCACGTTGGGCAGTTTCTGTAGGATTCTTACCAAACAGATCATGAGCGCCAGCGGCGTACCGATGTAACTATATTATTGTGGTAAAAAACCCACGCAGATACATGTGCTGCTGTATTTGGTAATTGGTTAAACTCAATAAACTGATTAACTGTACTTTGGTCAACCTTTGTTGGATTTTCGTAGTTGCAACTCATAAAGTCTTGCAACTAAATTGTAACTCTTCTGAGATTAGACTCGGAGAAATCTTATTTGAGAAACGTTTATATTCGTACAAGATATTTAAGAGCTATGTTGTTAACGGCTCATTACAACAATTACGTTTTTAGCTGATTGCACATCGATGTTTTATTAAGAAAGAAATCTTTCCTTTAAACCGGAAACTTGTGCTACGGATGCAGATCTTCCTTATACCTTTAACGCGTATGCCGAAAAAGTGGTAAAATTTAATCTCGTTTTCAACCTAAAGAAAGCGGTATATCGGCCAACATGAAGTACATGACATATGCATTGGAATTTGCACCACATGCAGGATGTCTGTCCCTTTTGACGCATATGCCGGGATACAGTCATGCAAACGCCAGTTTTTCAGTCTTATCCAACTCAAGCTTACAATATTTAATTGTGGAAAACCCCGTATTATCGACATGGATTATTGTCAAACCGCTGTTGTTCGCTGTTGCGCTGTGTATTTCCTGCGCCATTGTGCTCGGTGTATGGCATTATATAATAATTCTAAAACAACGGTTCAGCAGGAAACTTCCAAATGGACCCTTTCCACTGCCACTTGTTGGCACCATCGGTACTGTATGTAGCGGTCACGTGAAGATAGCACTGTAGTCATAACTGTTACAGACTGACCTTTCCGAATTTTTGGTTATAATCTGATCGTACTTGGAAGATTACGAACCTTCAGTATCACAGTTAGAGCCTAAGAGCTGCATTCAGGGTACATCAGATTCATAGTTCTCGTAGTGGTCATTTTGGGCTTGAAGGATGACTGATCAAAGACTAGGGAGACTAGGGTTGAATTTATGTTGAATAACTACCGAATCTTGAAGGATTCATCTGGAATGACCGGGTTGTCGGTGTAGCATTAGTACTAAACAAATCAAAAAAAAAAATAACGTGCATACTTTTGTGTCATTTGACATACTACATTTCAAACTGGGCTTGCCGGAAGCGAGAATTCAAGTATCGATACTATCAACGTTAATAATCCTAATCCTTATGCCGGAAATAAATCAGTGGTTGCTTTTCATTATAGGAATAGATCGTGTTAAACCGTTCTGCACATTTGAGGAATTTGCGAAACGATATGGCGGACTGTACAGTTGTTACTTGGGGACAGATTTGACAATCGTCATAGCAGATGCAAATTTACTGAGGAAAGCATTTCGCGATATCCGTTTTGCCGGTAGGCCAAAAGTGACTGACCATTACCTCGGCCTGAAAATTGAAAACGGTAAGAAAGTTACAGCCTCAGCAACGAAACTGCAGTATACTACGTATGAGACAATGCGCAAGTAATACTTGCGGCCGGACTGATTTCTGTATTTTGATTATAACAAATTGTGCGCATATACATACGTGTAACTTTATTCCTTTCACACACGAAACGCTAGCGCACTGACAACTGCCTATTTTAAAACGTTAGGCATTAAAATTCCAATCTGATCTCGCTCATTCTCGTATATACACATAAGTATTTTTCGTTTATCAGGTCCGGTACTGTCCGAAGGTCATATTTGGAAGGAACAGCGTCAGTTCTCAATACAGGCTCTGCGTGAATTTGGTACGTATTGTACGAAGCTTTTGATACGGTAAATTACGCTCTTCGATAGATATCAGTTCGTTAAGTACGTTGCGCATCTTGGAGATTCAAATACATGATCGATTTCTTAATGTATAATTTCAGGTTTCGGAAAGCGAATAGTGGAAGAATATATTGAGATCGAAATCGGGAATGCCATGCAGACACTAGCTATTTATGAGGGGACACCGTTTGATAACAGCATGTTTTTTGCCACGGCATGTATGTCTACAAGCACTTCAACATCAACTGAGTACATCAATAATTATGCATATGATCTGTTCGTTAAACGTGCGTTTTGTCAGTCGAGAACACAAATAACTCAGTTGACATTTTGTCCCCTTAGTTGGAAATATTATTTCCTATCTGCTGTTCAGCACCGATTTCCGTAGCGACGATCCGCGTTTCCAGGAATGCGCCGAAATTATAGCAGTGAACTTTCAAGAACTGGCTAATGCGTCAACTTTAGATTTTTATCCATGGCTACGATTTGTGCCACCGTTTAGGAAGGGTTTCAAAGATACCAAATCCCGATTCGTACATATCTTTGGTATCTTGGATGAACTCCTGGAACACCACAAGACAACATTTGATCCGGAGCATCCTCGAGATTATATTGATGCGTTCTTGCGTGTACAACAGTCGGATCCAACGGGTTGTTTTAATGGTTGGTTGCAAACGTAAAGCAGTTGAGGTTTACTTACAATCCTTCAAAACAATTTCGTTTGATGAAAAAAATTCGTTGCAGGAGAACAGCTAGTGCGCAATGTTTATGATCTCTATGCCGGTAAGTGAGAAGCTACAGTATGTGGTGTCAATAACTATGTTAATATGTCATAATCTAAGATTTTTCTCTATGCCGTACAGATATGGTTCCATTTGCATATCACACATACATATGTGTATTAAAATGGTGTTTCACTGGAATTATCACTCTCAAAGATTCTCGCGCGAAAATATTACATGACTGCCAACTTGTCATTTCCATTTTACAGCCGGGTTTCAGTCCACAACAATATTTCTGCAATGGGCGATGCTGTACATGATATGTTATCCAAGAGTGCAAAAGCAAATTCAAGAAGAACTGGACGAGGTCATCGGCGAAAAATTCATAACTTTTGGCGATAAAGTCAGTCTTCCCTATACCGATGCTGTGATACAGGAAGTATTTCGCTGCGCCAATTTCGGTCCATTTCTTATGCCACATAAAACAACGGAAGAAGTAGAATTCGAAGGTTACACAATTCCAACAGGTACTTCTACAGCACATGACGATCGACATTATATATACACATGCACATTTCATATGAATTTTTTTGCAGATACAACAGTCTTTGGATTTGCATGGTACTGCATGAAAGATCCAAACTTATGGTCCGAACCGGAGAAGTTTATACCAGAAAGATTATTAACCATTGACGGCAAAGTGGATCACTCCAAAACCGAAAATATTATGCCGTTTTCAGTTGGTACGATTTTCGACAAGTATAAGCTACGCAAGCCATACTGACTAGTTTCTATTCAGTTGCCCCGTTTTAGCGCATTAGAAGTACACGGCATTTTTATAATTTATTTATTATCAGCTCTGCAGCTAGTATTTTGTTTTACTCGTATATAGGTTCAGTTTCAGAACTTTAAAACATTTATTCGCTGGTTTAGGGAAACGAGCCTGTCCAGGTGAAGGTCTCGCGCGACATGAAATCTTTGTATTTTTTGCCTCGATTATGCAGCATTTCACCATAGCGTGCGAAGATCCCACTGCAATGCCATCCCTAGAACCTGTTGATGGCGAAGGTAACTTTGTACATAGTCCAGTTGAAAAATGCAAAAGCCCTGAATATCGTGCATGCCAACACATGCAAAAAACTCATAATAAGTATCTGTTTTTTGTTTATAGCGCTAACACCACATCCGTACAAAATGCGAGCAATTCCGCGGCAAAAACACTACCTGCCAGAATCTGAATGAACTGGAGCTTTGCACAGTAGAGGCCTTAAACATTACTTCAGATCAATATTTGCACAGAAGAGAGATCATTTTTACGGACTGTGATACAATTCATCGATGTTGATTTATGCTGGCGCCCATGAAACAAAGAAACTTTCTGAATTTTAAAATAGGTTGAGAAATTTACTGCGAGAGCCCAAAATGCTAGTACGAATCTGCTTGAATGCGAGCAATAATTTATAACTGCACATGATAAAGATTATACAGAAAAGAATTCAGCTAAAGCCTAAAACCTACACCCAATTTCTGACAACAAAGATTTTGAGAAAATGAATATGTATAATTCCGTCAATCAAATTCTCAAATGAAGTAAGTTTAGGTCTAGGATAGGGAAAACACACTGTAGACTGAACGTAATATTATGTCAACCGATAATCGGAATACAATCAGCTTTATTTAATACATCACTGAAACAATCATTACACAAAGACAGAAGAAATCATCCACATAGGCTGTAGAAACCGACTACAACCACTATCAAAAAACACAAAATCCTAAAAGCTAAAAACTCATCCTAATCCCATCATGAAATATCGTAAACGCTACTGATTCGAGAAAATCTCATCGTTAATTACATCAGGTTACCGGTTATGACCACCGCGACCCGTCGTCCTCCTGGGACCGCTTCCGGACGCCTGCGTCGTTGATTTCCCAGCGGCACCCGGCCCCGCGGCCGTCGTGGGTGCCGAGCGCTGCTGATAGGGATGCAGCTCAAAATTGCCAGCTGGAGCATCTAGGAACACTTTGGTAATATTCCCCACTGCTTTGGTCCGCCCTTCGCGGAGAATCATGCGCTGACCGGGACGGAGAAACTCGGGCAACTTGATGAACCGGCAGCGGACCAGGGCTTTATCACCGGTGCGTAGGCAATCTTGTGACATGGTCAGAATCCTGATGGTTTGTCGACAACTTCCAGTGTGCACTACAATGTAACAATCGTTGAAAACTTGTGCTTCAACAACATTTCTGACCCATGAGAGTCATAAATTTTCACATTACCCATTGCTTGATATCCGCTTTGTAACGTGGAAGGATGGTGTAGAATCAGCATTTCTGTCTCAAATTCCCAACACGCTTTTGGATCCAGTGCTGGTGCGACCATTACCATGCCTTTCCGAAGATGCGAGCGCTTGATCTAGAGTGAGATACCATTTCGAGTGTTACTATCAGTCACTAACTTTGCCGTTTTTCAATTCCTTTCAGCAAAACTCTTTTTCAATCCAATGCACTCAGTGTCGCCAAAACACTCTGGTTTCAGTATTATTCTGGCTATATTAAGATGTTAAATGAATTTCTGATCCCAACATACTTTTTTAAGAGCAAACGACGCCGCCTGTCCACCCCTCACAACCGACACCGGCATCCGTTTCCTATGGATGGATTTAACCGCAATGGCCTGAAAATG
>JAQGAU010005371.1:0-10359 GCA_034698045.1 Paramacrobiotus richtersi
AGGAGCAAGTTACGGAAAACCCTCACAACATAGAAGTCTACGGGCAGAAACAACGCGTTATTCCACTTTGCAGGTCACTTCCCTGTACCCTATACATTTCAGCGCCCGACTGCTCAATCGAGATTCGAGGCAACTTCGAGGTTTTGTTACAAAAAATCTCTTAGACTTTTCACTTTTGTTAGTTTTGTGAGTACCGCGCAGGTATCAGTGCAGCTTTTCATTTGCTAGGCATAAATTATTGGCGTCATTTAATCAAGTGACGAGTAGTGATTTGGTAATAATTGGTAGTCTTCATGTGTAATCAGAATGTCGACCGTGAAGTTCTCGAAAACACGACGAGGAGGCGATGCTCTGGCATACGAAGGCTATGGATATGTTCGTAAACATGGGCAGCCGAACGTATGGCGCTGCAGAAAGCAAACAATCTGCCAGGCTACCGTGAGGTATAACGTCGACGGATCCGTTACCCCCTGTGGCCTGTTGAGGCACCTACACGCACCTGATGAGGATCCCAATGCGGAACCCGAGCCCGAAGATAGTGTGAACCTGGATGACTTCCCACTTGGTATAGAAAATGTCGTGGAACGAACGCCCACTCCCGTGAAAACGGTGCCGGTACGCCGAAAGCGGGCTCACACCGAGTGTTCCCTGGGTACTCCCGTCCCTATTAGCCTCCGTCCAAGAGCTTCGGGAACGCATGTGAACGGTTCCATTGCAAGTTTGGAGAACGGCTTGCCATACGAAGAACATCGTAAGTATTTCGGGCTATCATAGATCTGTTAGATCACCATGTCAACCTAATGGATAACAGCTTGTACCACTTTTAAAAAGGTTTTTTGTTTCGCTGTAGACCCAATCGATCGCATTCGACCAACTGGATCTGCTTATGTCTCTACTAAGAAGGAAGCCATTTCGATGGCACCAGCATTGAATGCTTCCGTATCAGCGCATCCGGAACCCTGTTCATCTCGGCAGTATCTCGCGAATGTGCCCGTTTCAACCGTCGACGAGGAGCGATTCCGTAAGGACCTTCGTTTTTGGCAGAGAAAAACGAAGTTTTTAAATGCGAAAATTGTGACATTAATCCATGTTTTATTAAAAAAATATAAAAACTGATTTCTCTCACGAATTTAATTTGCAGTTATATTTTTCGTACTTTTTGGAACTTTCTTCTGGATCTTTTTGTCGTTCGGGTTTCTCGTTTCACACGAAAGCTATTCGATATTTCGCATTAATTTTAATGTTTTCGATTAAACTGAGCGAATTTATTATTGAATTTACTGAGTTTATTGGTTGTTTCGGTTTAAAATTTTGATCGCATAGTTAACCGAACAAGTTGCGAATTATTTTTAATTTTCTCTTTTTTTATAGTGCATTACGTTGGTGGAGTTTTGGGCAGTGTGGAGCTAGTGTACAAGAAGCGCTATATGCAGAGCATCCGGTGTGCCATTGCGAAACTGGATCTCGAAATCGCTGAACTTCCGGAACATGAGTATTAGGTTTCAAAAACATTCGCGAGATGGAACGGCTTTCCTCTGAATAGGATGGATCTGGAATTTTTGCGCATTCTTTTCGACAAATAATGTTTTATCTCAAATGATTTCTCTTTTGTTGAGTTGTGGGGAAATTGAAAGTTTCTCGTCGATAATATTATGTGGAATATTTTTAATTTTAGGCAGTGGATATAAACTTTCATTACGAATTCTGTCTAGCGTGCAAACATTGTTCTGTACATATTTTCATAAGTTATACATTTTCTGGAGTTTTCACCGGATGTTGATGAAATAAAATGGATTATAGGTGCGATACGGAACGTTAGTATCATAAATCACATGCGTGAATGCATAATCGTTTTTCTCGCATGAAATTACAGTATAAATTTTAAGTTCAACAAGTTTGTTTGAAAAATGTTCAATGACAAAATTAATTCAATTGCCCTCTGGCTAAATAAAGTTCATTTCCGGTCTAGACGATCGAATGTTCTGCCGACCTGCTTACCTACCTTGAGATGCACCTTACGTGAGTTACCTTTTCGAATCCACGTGGTGCACGCAGCACGTTTTTCGAGTTGTGTGGTTTCTAAATTTTTTCGTCAATATTTCGAAAAATTTCATTTTATTGGATTCTTGTGTGATTCCCTGGTGCAGACCACAATGACGGGCGTGACGTATGATAAAACCCGAACGGGCAACGATCTACTGGTGTACGACGGGTATGAGTACCTGTATAACACCAAGAACCGCTGGCGTTGCCGCAATAAACACAGCTGCACAGTGCAGCTCAAGTATGATGATGATATCGTCACGATTAACAAGCCCCACAATCATCTCCGTCCGCGTAATCTCGATGGGACAGAAATGGAGGATGTTGAAGCACCCAAGAGGAAGCCATCCAGCTCGAAAAAATCGCGGTCCAAGAAGCGACGACACACGCGGGAACGCGAGGAATCTGTCACACGGCCTGAAGAGCCCGATGAGGAGCCCGAGGAGCCTGCGGATGAAGAGCCGTCGGAAACGCGGGAAAGAAGTCCATTAAGTAAGGAGATTGTGGTTTATGAATGACTGGTTGCATATCTGTTTGTGTTTAGTGAGCCGTTTCTGAATATCATATATATGACATAAATATCATTTTTATTAATTTATATGCTTTTTTACAGGGAATTCTCCAAGAAAACGGGCTACTCCTCAGGATATGTATCCGTCCTTCGTGCCGCCGACGACTAACTATGAAATGCTGCCATTTAGCAGCACGTCGCAGCATATTCCGGAGTCCAGCCGCTCCGAGGAAGATTTTTTCGGTACGCACAAATTCTGCAAATTTTGATTGATTTTATCATTTCGGTTGGTTAAAAATGGGTTACTACGGACGCTTGACGTTTATCCGTGTTTCCTCACTTCGTGGATCTGTTAAAAACTTATCGTTTTTCTGAATTCATCTAAGATTCTTATTTTTAAGGATTATTCCCTTCTTGAAATTCTGCAAATTTTGAGTGATTTTAATTTTTTTTTGTTGGTTAACAGCAGTTGTTACTGACGCTGGAAGTTTATCCGTATTTTGTCGCTGCGTTGATCGTTGCTAAAAACTTGCTATTTATCTGGATTCCTCTAATAAGTTTCCTCATTTTTCAGAATTATTTCCTTCTGGAAAATGCGAAATATTCAAAAAAAATTTTGGCTTTGACTGGGTGATTTTCCGTAAAATATTTTCGTTCATGGAAGTCAGGTTTCTTTTCATTGAAATAAAACGCGGATTTACTGGAATTATTAACTTGGGTTTCGAAGGCATTCTCTTGATCGCAAAGCATGCATTTCAATTTGGCCTTTTTTAGAGACAGTTTATCTTGTAGGTCAGTATATCGGCGCCATGCTGAAGACCGTCAAGTCCGAGCACCGCACCCGCTACATGCAGGCCATCAAATTGACCATTGCCAAACTGGATGTGGAGATCGCCGGCCAGGATGCCGATACATCGGCCACCTAAACGCCCGTGGCGGTTGGCACTGCTGGTTGTTATATAGTATTGTTGTATATCCCTCTTTTTTGTTGGTTTGTTGCTCTATACAGGGATCCACCCGTATGTCGAATTATTTCGTAATGCATCACCCGAATTTGTTTTGTTTACATTAATGACAAGTTACGCGAGTATTGCTGACTTTCAAGTTAGGTTTATGATCAGGAGGATATTTCAAGGGTTTTTATGGTAAACTTTATGATTTAATGTATGTATGGTTTAATTTATGGTGTGGTGTAACTCTGAGGACAAACAAATGTTTTCTCGAATCAGGATACAATAAAATCAGTGCATAAATCAACGGTAAAATAAAAATCAACGTAAAACAACAATCAGTATCACATAAGGACGGATATATGAAAAAACGGATATCAAATCAATGAAGCAACGTCAACCAAGCGTATTGATTACGAATCAGTCGTCACTTTCATCAAAAGCCGTTTCAGTTCAGAATGTACATTTCCCGATGGTTTCTCAAAAACCGCACTAATCTTTCTCTTCCACTCATCAGCAGCTTGCAAAAACGTCCCATACTCATCAAACACCCTGTCAACGATTCCCACGATCTCGTCTTCCGGCACCACCCTGACCCGTGGTCCCATCAGCCCCGTTCCTTTCACCATCACCCCCAGTCCTTCATCCTCGATCCACTGGGCGTTCAAATACTGATCGGAGAAGAGCGGCCATCCGATTAACGGTACACCACACGATAAACTCTCCAGTGTACTATTCCAGCCGCAGTGGCTCATAAACAGGCCGGTCGAGCGGTGTGCTAGTACACGGCGTTGCGGTGTCCAGCTGACCAATAGGAAACTGGGGGAGGAGGGGATAGAGGGGTGGAGGTGGGTGTGGTGGGACGGCGGCACGGACCAGAGGATTCGGGCGTTGCAGTGGGTGGAGAGAGTGAGGAGCGCGGTGGAAAGGGTCATCAGCTGGGGCGGGGAGGGCGTGGCGACGGTGCCGAAGGAGATGTAGATTACGGACTGGGGAGGAGCTTGGTCCAGCCACGCTAGAATCTTTCCAGCTATAGCATAATGAGGCGAACAACACAAGTGAAGGAATGGTTAAATAAGGTTAATCATTATAATTATTACAAATTTACAGCCCCAGAATTATGTATGTTCCTTTACTTTGATACTTTGATACACAGCTGCAGTATCAAAATTCATACCTCTACGATGATATAAAAACAATGCTGCATACACTTTGATTTGATGCATTACGAAAGTTAAATTTATTTTGAAGTCCTTTTTTCCGAAGCCCTTTCAAATCCAAAATCCGATAACTTTTAACTTTTGTCTTCTGATACTAATGGGAAATCATCAACACTGTCCTTTGAAAATAACTTATTTCTCAGATTACATCAGTAAAAATAATAATATGACCTTCTATGGTGATCTTACGTATATGTACGTACGAAAAACCGTACGAACGTTACGAAATAGCTGCACCACATAAATAGCATGTGACTACACTGTGGTTGCACAATGTACATATAGCTGACCGAAAAATTAAATTCTACCCGAAATTCTACTGACCCTGTTCATCTTTCCCATCGTCTTCGCTAGTACTGTCGCTTTCCTCTTCCGGAAGAAGAGGGCCAACCTGGAAGATATCCAATCCACTTAATCCATACTTCTCATTTCCGGTGACCTCCTTGACCAGATCGTCTGCCAAGCCGAAAAACGAATTCAGAATGAACCCGCTTGATTTCTTCAGTATAACTTTCCGTTCCAGCGTCATCTCCTTAAACTCAGTTAGAACAGGAGCCGAATGCTGGAATGAACGCAGAGTGGGCCAGTCCGCAGAAGCCTCCGTCGGCGTCGCCTCGGTAATGGTCAGCAAGGATGCTGCCATTAGCGGAGCGCCGGTATTGAATACCATATAGGGTATTCTTCGTTCCTGTAAGGGATACAGAATTTTGAGCAAAAAAACCTTGTCGCTTTGCTGATTTTCCCAAAACATACAAGATTTTTCTTTAATTGCAATATAATTGAAATATAACATATTGCTGACCAGTGGTCACGAATTTCGATGTAATCAGTTGGCTTACATATAATCAAATATTACAACACCTTTACTGGATTATAATTTATTACATCAGATGTGAAAAATATTATGCAAAGTAGATTCTACTCTGCTGGTTTACGTAAGTGAACCAACACAGTAATATTATATGCCCACATACAAAAAAGAAGTAGATATTATTCTAGCGAGGCAGTACAATTTAAATTTATGATTATTATACTGATACTTCGCCTTCTTGCTACTAACTAATGTGGAAGTAGATTATCACGTACTTCTAGTACAGCTGCCACATGCTTCCCAGCAATACTGCTAAGAAAAGTAAGTATAAGAACAAGACAGGAGTTATATATACCTGTAATGCATCGGCAGTCGGACTAATATAATAATCAATAACAACAAAATCAGCATCCAACGTCCCCAAAAAACTTCTGATTCCCGGAAATATACTGGCCAGCTTAACTTGCAACCCGTGCATAATGTTACGAGGCGGACCGGAAGTTACTCCCCGAGTTGTCCCTTGTTCCATCATGCTCTGGGCTAGCGTTTGTGGTGTGGATGCCGTCGTCGGGGCTTTCAAGGATAGACTATCAACTTCCAGGATGCGAATTACTTTATCTTCGTCCTCGGGAGTAAGGACTCCGCGGGTACGCAGTTCAGCCAGGACATCTTTGGGAACACATAGGGTGACGGCTATGGGGGATGTGGAAGAAGTGCGCAGACACCGGCCTAACTGGAGAAAGGGGATGCAGTGTCCATAGCCAGCGAATGGGACAAGGTAAATGTTGGTGTTTTGTTTGCGCGATTCCATAACGAGCGATCAATGTGAAATTTTTTGGTGCTTTTACGAGTAGTTCAGACTCATAAAGCTATGATCGTGGACATCTCTTCTGGAAATGAGTGATGGTTTAGAAAACGATTTGTTAACAGCATCCACACGCATGTGTGTGTGGATTCATTAACACGTGTTAATTAAAGCAGATTACGCCGATCAAGGTGGTATAAAGCGCACAGTATTAGGTGGCATATCAGTTCACCGGTTTAACAGGTGATAATCTTTGAGCGACTTCCTTGGAGAGGTAAATATGCGCTATACGACTGCAGAAGGTTGGATTGGACTCAAATGGACTGCAGAACTTTTCAGCTGTACTTGTTATGCTGTGCTGATTAGGGACTTTCAAGAAACCGAATGGCATACATGAGGTTGTGGTATTCTAACATTGTTATTGGCGGTATTACAGTACCGAAATGCGCACACAGCGACTGTCTGCTACTGCATAGGCAAATTGTCATAAACGCGAAATCTTTACTCACATTTGACAAGTGAATTGTAAGTTATTAATATTGTCGACGTCGATGGATATACGGTGCGAATATGTACCTACCAATCTACTTGCTGTATATGTCAGTCAGCACATTGACTATCACGTTATTAATATATATTGTAGCTGTACATATATCGTAGCATATAACAGGCCGTACTTCTTGTTATTTGAGCTTACGGTTTGTGATTGCGGTACCAGATTTATCTAGCAGATGAGTATTATCACTAATCCGAAGAGGTTTGATAAGACAGTATCGACCTTTATCGACAATGGCAAAAACTCTTCACAAGGAGATACAATGCTATATAGTTTCGATCTGTTGAACTTTTGCGGTTGTGCATCACGATTAACCGTCATTTCTCATAACAGTACCCAGACTGTCAACTGTTAATTACTACCAAAATGTTTGAGTTTTATTGATGATCGCATTTGGTCAATACAAAGTTGCACGAGGGCAAGATCGAGGAAACTGCCAGAATACTTGTCATATAATTTAAAAATAATAAACCGATATAATTACAGCGAAACTGCAAAATACTACAACTGCATTCGGTATAATATCCCTCTCTCAATCACGCCGGTCACCGGGTACACTGGACATTCTAGTTGGAGTAGGAAAGATACCAAGGCCAGTAGAAACAGTTGAAGAGTAGAAACATGGCCGGATACAGTACACGTGCCGTGATATCCACCCTCTTGGAGCGTTCACTGGCGCTCTGGGCTCGAGCGAAGCAGCCGACGCATCGGGGTTTTAAGCGGCGTTTTTTGCGCGGCGCTACCGCTTCCCGTGACGCCCGGGGCAGGTACTCGTTGTCCGGTGTGGTACCCGCGTAATCAATGTCCGCCGGATCGATCTCCAAGAGACCGGAATTCCGCGGTGGGGGCACGGCGGTGGTGAGTGAGCTGCGTGTTGAACTGTTGGGTATTATTATCTGGGTGGAATTTCTCTGAAAATAAGTCGCAAAAATTGATTTATATCACTGGCTTACAGTGCTAGTTATAACCCATTAAAAAAGTTTATTGACTTCTATAATTATGGCAAATCGACTACATATTATATGCAATAAATTGCTTTAATCTTATATACTTAAACAACATCTGTATACATTCTGATCCATTTTTTACCCGTTATGGAGAGTAGAAGAATATAGACTGTTGGTTAAAATTATCACAGTTACAAGTTATCTTCAGGTTGCATGATGACCTTTCGACGAGCATCTTCTAGCAGGTATGCATAAACTTCACAGTACTCACCGGCTGCCACACCAACTGCATCATCTCCGTCTCATACACCGGCGCCGGAAACCTCGTGGGCCAGGCGGTTTGCGTGGCACTATGGCTCCTATTACCCGCGGCAACATGATTCCCCACCGGCGCCGGCGTCGACCGTAGAAAGCTCGTACTATTCCGCGTGGCTCTCCTACTGGCCAGCGCATGGTACTCGGCATCGTTGATCGCTTTCAGCACAGCGGCCGTATCCACGGCACTCGATGGGGATTGAGCGGGAGAAGTTTTCTGAGCAACAAACGTATTGCTAGGCTGCAGCATCTGGGCGGACGTGGTTTCCGTGGGGGTGGCAGCGCTGGCGTAGGTGTTGGGGATAACTAATGGACTTTGTACAGTATCATTGCCCTCTCTTCCGGCGGCTGCGGCGTACTTTTGCAAACGTGCCAGGTCGTGTTTGGCACACTTTATCGGGCGCCGGGACAGCATGCAGACTATGACGTACTCCCAGATGGCGGAGAAGACAAAGAAGGTGCACACGCCCATCCAGACGTCAATGGCTTTGACGTATGATACCGGTGGCAAACCTGCAAAATTTTCCCAGATCTTGCTGACTTAAGCAAGAATATCTCCGAAGATATCTGATTTTGTATACTAAATATATTTTTATATTACATAGTCTTGATATCTAATCGCTCTTAAATTTTTAAGTTTATAGTTCTACTATTTTTAATTTATAGTTTTATAGTTTAATACAGTTTTTCATATCCTAGTTTTTCACATTCTTTTTTTTCCTAATAAAAATCTATATCATCTATTATTTTTGCATGGCTACGGTTGAACGAATTTTACGAAAACTTTAGATTTCCGCCTTTCAGTTCGCATTATTTATATAAGATTAATACCACTATCAGTGACCTTTCAGTCACGATGTTCTGTACCTTGCTTTGTGCCACTGTTTAAGGTTATCATTGTGAGCAACGTGGTGATTCCCAGAGAAATTCGGGCAGGAACGGCTTCGGCCTCAAAAGGTCAACTCATTAATTTCTTTCACAAAAGTCATATGCATAAGATTGATCTGTTTGTATCAAACTCACTTGGATATAGAAACTGACCCAGGAAATCGTGACAATCAATACAGTCGGCAAGAATGTTTGGATTAGGTGATGAGCAACACGGCGTTCGAATTTGAAGAAGATTTTCAGGCAAGGATACTCACCTGTAACAACACACACTTTATTATACTGACGTCAGTTTGTTTTTCTCAAATTCAGTGATATTATAAGTAGTACGATTTTACCTATGGTAAATGACGCATTGGCGCAAGCGCTTGTACCGTGTGCGGTATGTGTACAAGGCACATGCATACTCTAGCAGCTGCGCATTTAATTATACACTTGTTCCAAAGAATTGCTCGGTTCGACATGTTTATCTCGTGTGGACCGGTGTGGTGCAACTGTTTTCTACTTTTGGAAGAAAACGCGAAAGAAAACAATGCATAATGTCACTAAATGCTCCTAGTCACGAAAATTTCGATTTTTTGATATTCTTACTTTCGTTGAGTGCACATAAAAAGCACACACCTACATTTTGTGAAAATATTCGTTACATTTTGTAAAAATATTCGTTACATTTTAAATACAGCTTAATAAATTTTATTCATAGATTTTCCCGCGAATAATTGTTATGCTGTTGCAAAAGTAGGCCATGGAATCCATATAGATATCATTTTTGGCTTGACTTGACTGCTTGCAACGTCTCGATAAAGCCACTACACTACGCCTTTGATACATAAAACTGCGCTATATTTGCAGCATCTGGCTGCGATGTGCAAATACTAATATTTCTGCATCTCTGATTCCCGCTAAAACATGCCACTATTCTGAACAATGTTTTGAACACTCGTTTCTCATGTGAGATTTGCCATCGGATACCTGTTTGTTATTAAATTTGAAAAAAAAGTATTTCTGTGGTTCTGCACTTGCGTAAGGATAGTATTTCATATCTGAAATCTTAAATTACAAAGCAAAGGATGTGTAAACCTGTTCTAGCTATATAAGCTGCAAAGCACGATAGTTTTTAACAATTAAAATTTAACAAATTTAATAAATTTTGAACAATACAAGTTTCTAATTAGAAAGTTTGTACAGTTTTTAATTAAAATATGACAGTTCAAGCAACGTACACCCCACATTTGCGTGACCTTACCATCTGGGAAAGGGTCACGGCAGTGTATGGTGGTGACATTGGTCAAGTGGAACTGATTGAGATCCAT
>JAQGAU010005372.1:0-10358 GCA_034698045.1 Paramacrobiotus richtersi
CGAGTGCTTCTATACTGACATATATGAACTTGTTGCCGGTCCCATCGGTTACGGTACCGGAAGCGCTCGGAAAAAAATTAAGTGAGTTAGCCCGCTTACGCCTTCGGTCCAGCAGTGCTCGCAAACAGCGAGTGGGCATAGCTAGTAACGAAATCATGATACTAATATTAATGATGGAATCTTTTGTCATAAACACTGATTTCTCATTTTGCTTGCATTTCGTTCATTTTTTGGAAATCGCTTGAACACAGTAATCAACTGATCTACAGATCACAATTGTGCTTCTGTTTAAATTTGACGACATTAGGATGAAAACTAACGGTTATCGCTGTACTGAAAAACGGTTGTCAACGTCCCTCTTTGCGTTACTCTGGAACATGGAGGACCTCGAATTGCTTTGGTCGATTGTATTACCACCCATATGCTCGGTTCACAACTGTACATTTACATTCACACCTGTACGTGTAGAGATTTACATACACTCCGGCCAATCGTAGTTCGAAAATCGAACGCACTGTATCTACGTGGCAATAATATGCTGCAAGAAGCTGCCGCACGCGCCGGGTGCAATATATTACTGCATCAAATACGATACTGCCATACGGAGCGATCGCCATGTCGTATTCGAAAAAACAAAGTTTGAAAATTTTTTAGAATCGTCAGAACACGTTCGCAAAAAATAAACACGCGATGGACCCCCAGCGCCATTTTAGGCGTTTTTAGAGCTATTGGCAAAAGTTACACGTAGAGTAGCCAATTAGGAGACCTCGGCCGACCAAAATGGGAGAAGGGAGAGTATAAGTTACAAGGCCCAGCTCGGCCTCCGGCCTCGCTGGGCACACGGAGAATTGTTTGGAATTGGGCACGCGTGGACCTCGAACTATTAAGAGTGCCAGTGTTTTCAAGTGTGGCCCTCATGTAAATATGTTTTAGGCCTAGAAAAATTGGTTAATTGCTTCAAACTTCAAATACTTCGACCGTAAGAATTTGAAATGCTTGTACTAACACAGTGTGGGTTTGCTTTGGCTGAAACGGAAGCATTTGCGTACAATAGATTAGCAATCTGTAAATTCTCAAGAAAACTGGATTATGTAGTAATGTACAGATTTCCAATTGCACCAAGATTTAATTTTTCAGGTGAAGTTAACCAAAAACAAACGGTATACAGAAAAGTATAAACATTCTTTTTTAACCAACAATACTGATCAATTATGTGTTGCACGCAGTGTGATACTTTGGCACGCACATCTTATCTGTCGACTGGGTCAACCGCCCGGGTTGCGCTCACGTACACAGCTGGTGATGCTGTACGCATATGAGCCTTTGTGACTAAATAGCAAACAATTCTTAAAATGGTACGGTCGCCCGTTGTAAAGGCTTGGAAACTGCGAAACAAAAGCATTGTGCGACCAAAGCGGGACGAAGGTGCTCTACACCATTTTGATGTCTGCCCGTTTTTCTATCGATCGGTCGGTCGGTCATTATTTCTATTTATTTATCAAATGTTTTATCTTATTATTATTTAATCACTTTTCTCATTTATTATTTATTTATTTTTGCTTACAGAAATTTATTTTTGATTGAAAGTAATTATTTCTTTACAATGTAATATTCATTTAGTTTTATTTATTTAAACGTATTATATATATATATATATTCTAATTCAGTATTATTGTTTATTTTTATTTACTCGGTATTACACTACCTTAATTATATTTATTATGTTACAGTCGAGATTGCAAGTATTTCTGTTTAGGCCTCTGTATTAGAGAGATTATTTGGAGAGGCTTTTCATCGGACGAAAGCGATAATTTACATATATTGCCTTATGTACGGACTTCGTTTTCTTAACGTAACGATGCGATGCGAGTAACGGAACGATGTGAGTTGGACTGTTTCAATAATAAGCTACTGCATGCTCTCGATAAAAGTACACGAGAAATTGCCTGGCCGCATAACACAGTGCTAGGGTTGGTTTCAAAACGGAATTTGGCCGTTTTGACGTGATTTGAAATGCGAATCAAAGCGTTTGAAATGTGAAATGCTTTGATTTGAAATGACGTCACAATTGACACACTATGGCGAGACCCCGTTTTGATGTGATTTGATTGTGATTTGAAATGTGAAATGTGAAAGTTGTGACGCTTTGAAACCATCCCTATAACACACCCTACCTGGACTGGAATTCTTTTGTGTACGCATAGGCAGAGTAGGAAATGTCGACGCGCTTGGTTCTGAACTTCTGAATATACTGCTTTGTGTGTCATTTTACTGAGCGCGTAGTACTGTACTTCGACTGAGGCCATACCATATGCTACTTTTTTACGTGTGTCGTGATATGCGCCCATTCCCCCTAGTACTAAAGCACTGCGGGCGTGGTTGCATATCTGGCGTTCTGGAAAAAACGTAACATATGCTGCAACCTCAATCGAACCACTTCCAGCATACGCCTAACTTGGTTCGAAAATCGAACGCGGCATACGTAAGTACGTAGCAGTAATTCGCCACAAAAAAACTGCCATATGCACTGGCTGCAGTGCGATACAGCTGGAAAAAAAGCGCTGCCGTACGAAGCGATCGCCCTGTCGTCTTCAAAAAAACCTCGTTTAAAAATTTTTTAGAATTCGGAGGAAATTTTATTAAGAAAACGAAGGTGCCTAACACACCCACGGCCTGTTTAGGGATTTTTTGACATGAGGCACATTGAAATCTCTTCTTGGAGTATGTAGTTTACTTTGGCCGAACGGAACATGGCGAGTTGGAGTATGAGTTTGAATGATAAGATTCTGCTAACTGCGGCTCTGCACTAGGTTTTCGGCAGATAAAGCCTTATCTAGGCGGTACGGGAGCTTTCTCCAATGGTATCCGAAGACAAGCAGGCCAAAATCAGACAGAAGCACAGGCATGGCAAAACGATACAACAAATTGCTAGCGAGCTATTTATCTGTATTTCCGAAGACCTTGTTTAGTGAGTCTTGGGAATAGTCTAGTTCCTGGCTTGCCTATCCAGTGACTGTCATCGTAAAAACATACAGAAAAGGAATATCGCTTTCTGCTAGCTCTAGCAGCTGACAGCGCTTTTGCGTCAAAGGGAGCCGCCGTGGGATTTCTTGTCTCCGGTATCATCACTTGCAGACCTCTTATTCTGTAAATCGGTTACTGCAGACAACTTTTTTGACGAAGAATAGCTCTACACCAATCAAAGCTCGCGCTGCTACAGAGTACAACTTGTTCTCAACAAATTAGAATTTTCTGCTCCCGTGTACGTCAAGGTCTATTTCCTTCTAAACTAAACCTGTTGATAAACTACAGTACTTGAATGAGCACCGAACAGAGCTTGAGAGCGAAATGCGACTTGGCTAACCGTAAACGGTAAAAAAAGAATGAGCTGCACAGTATGAGCTCTTTGGGTCATTTCTAAGCGCTAAGGGGACATTAAGCAGTCTCAGTTTGCCAAGTCATCCCGTATAAATACCACAGATTTGTCCATAATTTCCGTTAAGAAACAGAGCCGCCTTCGTGCTATTATTACCCTAAATTTTACTCATGGGAGCGATTGGTGAATGGGACCTGGTCAGGCGGTTTGCCGCCACATTGGTATCCGATGGCCAGTCAGTGCGAAATGTCTAATTCTGCAATGGGCATAGCTCGCGCCGCCAGATTTCCGAGAAATACGGTGGTGTCATTAAACAGCAACCGATCATATAACTATACAGCAATATTAAACAGGATTAATTAGACAGAATTAGTATAGGGAAAGCTTGATCGCATCGCATCGTTCGCTCCAGTTATCTGCAGAATTCCAGCAAGATGACAGGACGTTCCATCGAACTCCATTTTCCCGTCGCTTACACGTCACTAGTCAGTAGTCATACATGCCGTTACAGTGGATATGTTGTTGTCCCGTTTTATTTGTACACCTTGTTCTTCTTTCTTTTCGCGAAGTGCAAGCTGACAGCGAGACGGCAAAGGTAATAATGCGCGAAAACCGGGAGTTACTACCATAAGAAGATTCCTGCAGTGCGTCAGTTTTCTGAGTCCCTTGTGCAACAATAATTGTTCTCTGGAATGAGTCTGCACGCAGCCGACTGCCGCAACAGGCATGTTCTGATTGAAAATATTACCAAAATCGCCAGTTTCAGGTAAAAATATTGTTTCTCTGATTTTATGCCCAATGGGTGGTAATTTTATAAGCTGGAATGGTGGCAAAATTATTGACGTGTTTGTGACGCAGATGGCTCGATTGAGATATTATGCTAGTCAATTAACAGGGGGTGACGCACGCGATGATTGCGATGATTACTAATGTTAGATACTGGAGCTTTGTTTAATTAATTACTAGTGCGAAGGTTAAATATGTGGGTACAAAAAGCCATCTGCCGCAGCTGTGAAAACGGACCAACTCTGTTAGCAAGGGTATGCGTTCACGATACAACAATATTTTTGTGCGTGCAACTTGACCTTAATCATGAAAACGTTTTGAAGTCCCGCAGTCACGATGCGGGATGGCGTCGACTGCTGATTTGCTGCAACTTAGTCATGCACTTCGAGCAATCATAACTGAACTCGCGCCAATAACTCCCCTGCCGGATGATCCAAACAGTTGAACTTTCAGTTTATGATTTATCAGTTTAATTTATCAGGATTGCTGCCAACCGCCCAGTGAATGCCGCTTTCACAAAGTAAACGCCTACCGGCACGGAACTGTGCCAGTGACTCCTTTAGGGACTTTATCGGCAAAAAGGACAGCTTGTCTTAAAAACCACGAAGCAGAACCTAGTCCACACAGAAAGGTTTAGATGGACAACAGAACCCTTGCCAGCCATTCGCTCGGGAACTACACCAACAGCAATGAACCCAGCGTTGTCCTACTAACAATCCACTTTATCTTAGTGATTACCGCAATACTCCTCAACCTGATAGCTCTGATCAGCTTCCTATCCAGTCAGATCCACCGCACCTCATTCAACACCGTCGTGGTCAATCTTCTCCTCTCCAACTTCCTTTTCCTCGCCCTAGAAAGCCCCTATGCTTATGCAGTGACCAAAGGTGGCGGAATGCAACTGCTAGGCATGAAAGGGTACCTAGTGTACGCATATATCATCCGCTACACCGCATCGGTGGAGGTCTTCTCCCACGCTGTGGTCAGCGCGAACCGGTTTTGGGCCGTCACTTGGCCGTACCATTATCGGGATTATTACAGTCAGAAGACGTCCATCTGGATTTGTGGGGGGATTTGGCTAGTCGCTCATGTGATCGCTGTTCCCAGTATCATGGTGACAGTGAATTATACCTGGACGACCGTGGTTCGGTTCATCCCGTTAACGATGGTAGCGTTTATTCTGGGAAGTTTTCCGTATATTTGGTGTAAGAGGAAGAAACGAAGAAGAAGAACAGAAGCATATCCGATTGTTGTGCTGGAGGGGAGCGGAAGCAGGAGTAGACAATCTGCTCAACAAGGGTCTCCACCGGAATCAGGAGTGCCTAACGGTAAGTCCTGCAAACTGGTTGAGTATGCCATTGCTGTCCAGTTTCCGAAGTATACATTTTATTTCCAAGTAATTGACATTTCTACGCGCGATGGTCGAAGCATTATTTTGGTCTCTTTCGAAAATAGTCGGCTATCTCAATACCAGATGGTTCATTTGTTTACTGTTCCCAACTCCTTGTCTCAATAGACGACAAACTCTCAAACGTATTTATGTGTTCCATATTAATTTTTAATATATATCGCGGACGTCCATATTCATACTGTCTGAGTGTTGTTTACGCTTCCCCGTTGCATATTGTTTTGTTATTTTGTCAGAAAGTTCTTGTTAAGTAGCCAGTAAATTCAAGGCGTTTTCTGTTGTTCGATAAATCGCTTGCGCGTGGTCTTACTGTTGCCGGAAAGAGAGCATTATAACAATGCTGTCCGCCTTTTCAGACACAACAAATACTCCCAGGAGACCACGCCGCTTTCTTCTGCTAGCCTGTTTGACGCTGAGTATCTTCGTCAACTGGACTCCCACCTTTATTCTGGAGATCCTATTTCCATATTACAAAAATCTCAATAGGGCCAGAATTCGCGACTGGCTCGTAATCTTTTATACGTTCCAGTGTGTGGTTGATCCGATTCTGTTTGCTACCACGCTGAATGTCTCGCTGTATCCATTCAACCGTGCTTGGTTTGATGTGATCATGAAAAATCGGTATAGACCGTAAATAACTGAAGGCGATGCTTGCACCATTAGTGTTGTTGTTAAACGATTAATGGTCGGTGTTACCGCGCTCTGGTGCAGCAACTTGCTAAAGAGTTACCGAAGAATTACCCAATAAAATAACAAGAATACAAGACGATTACGAGACGCAGTGTGATCAGGGCAGTTCGTTAACTTCGGAAAATTAATCCGTATTGCAGCTGAAAATAAGAGAGCTTCTTTATAACGAAGTCTCAGACAGCAACAACTGCTAAAGTCTATCCGAAAACTGCTATAGAAATGCGTGGGAAATGGCTGCTAATTACCGTCATTTTTACGGTTTTTCGAAATATACGTTCCGACGCTTGTAAGAAGTTTTACTTGACCAAAGATGGCGACTCCATCGATTCCATTGGGACGGACAGGAAATTATCCCATTCCCAGCTGCGGTATCTGAATCCAGATGCAAGTCTGAAGAATTTGACGGAAGGCATTAATCTCTGTGTTGATGACGGTAAGCAAGCATTTAGGGAGGACGCTTCATTTACTAATGATAAAAGCACCGGATCGTCAACACTCTTTGATGGCTGAATGCGTATGATTGATATGATCGGTGACGCACGTGTATGTGGATTTCCCTAATCGACTGGTGTCTAGCAAATCAAATTCATTATTCTTGTAATAAGTAATAACCGGCTTCCTGAATCATTAACATTTGGATTATCTTTCGTTTTATTTATAGCGGATGTTACGGCGAAGAAGAGAGACAGCTGTGTGAAATACGATCCAATCGGAGCCGGTAGGTATTGTATAATTATTAAATGCACTCGATAAATAAACTGAAGCACACCTTATGGTACATAGATGCATTTCATACAGGCTACACGTAGTTTAGTTTTATTGCGCAAGGCAGTGTTTCATCGAATTGTAACTGTTTTGTTTCTTGACAGATATTGAATCCGTTAGTGAGAACTTCCCATGGATTGTCCATATTCGTGCACAGGATCCCGCACCGGACACCGGGAATATGGAAAGCCAATACTGCACCGGAACGTTATTAAACGAACGTGCTGTGTTGACAACCAGAACCTGCGTCACGAATGATCCGTATGCTTCCAGTAACATTTGTTTGTTGTCTTTCCAACGAAACTGCAACTCGTATCGGAATGTTTTATTTGATTTGAGTACAGGAATAAAGGTACCATGCGTGCAGCGGAGAACCACGGCGTGGCACTGGCGGTAGATAAAATTAAAGGATTCGGCATTGATTACATCCCGGTGGAGAAGATCTTCCCGGGAAATCACTTCAAAGTTGCCGGCGAAGATATTGCGATACTGCAGCTGAAAGAGCCGCTGAAGGCCAATGAGTTTGTTCATCTACCGGATGCCAAAGCCGGGTCGGTGTGCCCGGATACCAAAGGGACTTTGGCCGGTTGGGGTATGTGTACCGTAGGCTTATTATCAATCTATGTAGTACTCAATGAAATTGTCAGAAGTTAGCAGCTATAACAAACGCGTTGGGCAAATGTGGCTATTTGCACTATTTTCAATGGTTTGTAACTGGACTTTAGATCCATATGCCACTGAGGACGGAGTAACTCTGCAGCTGATTAACGGTGAAGTAATGGAACATGACAAGGGATGTCGAGGTTTCTACTTGGAGAATAATGTTAAACCGGAAAATGTTACGGAGAAAATCCTGTGTGCTGACTTGGAGAAAGGCATACATGCTTGCGATGTAAGGGCTTTCGGAATTTTTTGGCAGGGTATACAACCTGGCAATGGCACTTGCCACTGGCAACGCCAGCTGGCAATGGCAATGCATTTCTGGCAATGCCAGCGCTAAAACCTGGCATTGCCACAATAAAACCTGGCAATGCCATTTTAACTCGCTGTCGTAGCTGAAGTACCGTAGTAGAATTACCTGTATCACAATCTTGTAAGAGATTTCTAGTGGGTGAACCACGGAACGCGGTTAATCCACTCGTATAACTTGTACGGTATAAGTATTGCCTAAAATTCTGGTTCAGTGTGGAATGTGGATGCTTCTGTGGATTATGTGTATCAAATTAATAAGTAGATAAATCAGAACTAAAGAGTTCTTCCAAACTTAGAGTGAATACAGAGAAATCGACAGCGTGTCCTGAACAAGAATATTTCCCAAAATTCATAATTTATTAAATCCATTGCCGGGACAAGTGCGCCATAGATAGATTGATGTGATGACTCAGTCTGCTTGCGCTTGTCATATTATAAAAACGAAATTTTTTCCTTGGCAGTTGGCATTCACCGCCAATCCACTAATTATATAAACGATCGGGCTTACCGCCTTTGATGAACATTGACAAATGTGTACTCTATCAAACTTCTAGCCGTTCTCAGTGCTTGGAGGTATGTAGTATGTGTACCTACTGAAACAATGCTTAACTTACAGTACTCACTTGATCACAGGGTAGAGCAAACGTTTTGTCTATGTACGTAGTGTAGTGTAGCGCTATCGCGTACAGTGCACATAACAGACGAACGATTGCTCTATCCTGTGATCAGGTCATTGTTTACCCGCAGCGCGCGCGCAGCCCACAATACGCGTGTAAACAAAGAACTAGTAAATAAGAAGAAATGCTCGTTAACTTCAGTTGTGCATCTAAAGTATGATTTGAAACGTTACAAAATGTGTAAAAAAATAAGAAAGATTATTACACAAGCTTCACATGTTTGAATTCATCCATTGTGTCGCAAGAGAATGAATTTTAAAATATTCAAAATTCAGTATCGTTTTACGTACCCAACAAAATCAAAAACGCTTGCGTAGTAATTTTTCTTATCTTTTTACACATTTTATACTTTTGCAGGTCATACTTTCTATGCACGGCCGAATTTATCGAAACTTTTCATGTTATTCACTTGCTCTTTGTTTACGCACTTATTTTGGGCTGTGCGCGCGCTGCGGGTAAATAACAGTGTCCTGATCACAGGCTGGAGCAGTCCTTTGTCTATTGCATGTACGTTATGCGGTATCTCTACAAATGTGCGATTTCGTGCAAACAATTAGAAGGTAGAACCACCGAAAACGGCGCCCACTGGGCATTCTTTATAGTTTATACTCAATGAAATTAATGTTAATTCAGAAGCGTGCGAAAGTGGCAAAACTGCTGCCGTGTGCTCCAAAATTTCCGTTCAATCTACCCAAGCTACATGGGTGACAGAACAGTGTTATTTAAATTATAAATCAATATTAGTTTCGTTACTGTATTTATTAGAACTGCCACAACATATAAAGGAGCATGTTCACGCGCCCGTTTAACCGAGACCGGACAGTACGCCAGTGATTCTCTGCTTAGATGCTTCACTTTTCCTGAAACTGGTGTAATCGTTAACTACAGTACAAGTAACATTACATGATGTTTAGAAAGTGAAAGTGCATGGTAGAGAATGGCAATGCACCGGCAAAGAATTAAGACTGTACTGTAAAATTACTCACACAGTTACTTAAAGTTAGATGTGCAGCTGAATGGGTACGGTACGTTTTTACCTAGCTAGTCTAGTAAAAATACGTGCATTTCCGTTCCTAGGATGACTGCGCGCTGCTAGTCGGACTGATATTTCTGCGTAATTTAATGTATGGGATTCTGGCGGGTAGTGCACGAAACGGAAATAATAAGCAGCATTCAGAACTGAACCGTTATATCAGATTTTGATTCTACAGTAAAGCATGTATGTATGTTTTTAATATTCTATAATAGAATTTTACCTTGGATGATGCGAGCTTGTTGAATCTTTTTCCACTGAAGAACATTACGAACGATCGGTAAACTAGATTCTAAAGATGCGTGGTGCCAACAGTGTGCTTGTCAGAACGCTTACCTGATGTCAACTATAGTTTGGTAGAGAAAGGTACATAGAAAGCTTCTATGCGATAATGTACGCAAGTAACTGAAAGCCCAGTCAAAATGAATTGGACAACATGTATCGGAGACGGGAATTATACTAATTCATTATTCATTATAGTATTCCTATTAATTTTGTTATGCGTCGTTTCCGATTGCGCGAATTATTAAGGCAACTTTTGGGACTGGCCAGCCTTTGAACGTGTGCACATATAAGGGTGGGTCTCGCATTCGAAGCGAATCTCGATACGGTACGGAGGCGTGGCTAAACGAAGATACGGTTCGCGAAGCC
>JAQGAU010005373.1:0-10357 GCA_034698045.1 Paramacrobiotus richtersi
GCTGGTTGGATAAGCTGACTCTCATGCCATTTGCCACACTGTACAAAACTGACTACTTTACCAGAGGGAATACAGTAATAGCGAGTGTTTTTTGTATTCTTTCTAGTCATCGGGAGGCAGTGGATGAGGCACAAACAGCTGATCATCATCGGGTGGCGGATGGTGCACCTCGACGGCGGAAGTGCTGGGCACGATGGTTTCAATGACATCCGCCAGGATCTGGATGTTGGTGCTGTACAGCCAGAAGGTGGCCACATCCGCGTGTTTGGTGAAGCCGGGTACGCGAAGTTCCGTGGCGAATTCCGGGCAGGTGGCGATCAGCTGGGCGGTGGGCTTGGCAATGTGGATCATGTCCGGCAGACCGTGATTGCACAGGACAACGGCCACGCGCAACAAATTGCCCAGTCTGTTACAAATGATTACTTGTTATTGGGAAATTAGCCGTTAAGCTGGTTAGTAACTTAATCACTGAAAAATGGAACGGAAGTTACCTGTTATATTTGAAATAATTTATTTTATTGTTGTTATATAATTTTTGCAAATGCTGATAACGTATAAGGTGTAATGTTGATAATGTGTTTCAGCTATTCTCGTACGCTTTCTTTGTTATAGCTGTTTGATACTTTTGTTACCTTACTTTCTGTGCTTTATTATTATCATTGTTCGTTGTTAATTTTACGTAATTATTACAACCAAAAGCAGAACTCGACCAAGTTCACTGATTGTTACGAATGTGTAATTTGTCAGAAATACGTCGTGTACCGCCGCCAAAGTGACGACTACCTATTTGCCGAAATAGATTTAGTTAAAGACTGCAAAATTATATTGCTTTTGACAGTAAACCAGGATAAATACGTGAAAATTCTTACAGCCTGTAATGGAGTTTCATCCCTGTACCCATAACGGCGGCCGTACATGATCCTAAATAATGCAACAGAGCGTTGTTAACGAACATAAATAAACAGTAAACTTATCGTTATTAACAATTGAAAATGATTCCATACCGGTATTAATTGCAAGTTTAAGGAAGACACTATTGGGCCTATCGGTAAACACCTCCCGGAACGTCGACTGCAACGTTAAGGCAAAGGCACAAATCTCCCGCGCATTGTCCAACGCCGTGGATCCGGCTGACATTCCCGCCACATACTACAAAGCATCTTCAATATAACTGGCTCGTCATACGCCTTTTGGTGAAATTTCCTTACGGCGCTGCAGTCGCAGAGGTTGGCAAAACGCGCCACATGAAACTTGCCGACCAGGTCCTCCAACATGGCTTCAATCTCGTTGATGGTAACGATCGTATCCGCCGGTGTATGCTGCTCCATGAAGGGGGTCAGTTCTTGAACGGCGACCAGGAGGACGGACACATTGTCTAACTTCTCGGCTCCCATAACCGGACCGTCGCCCGACCGTAACCGGTTGACCACATACCTGCAACATAGGGGGCGCTGTTTATATTGTCATTTGGCTAACTTTGCTGCCAAGTTTATCACAATCTAAACGTTTGTGGCAAGGTGATAATATAACAGTGTTGTGCTAAAACTTACTACGGAAGTTATATTACTGTTCAAAAGTAAAACCGACACCATTCTTGTCATTCAAAAGCCCAGCTTATCGTCAACTTAAATAACCATCAGTGCCCCACTTTATGCGCATACGAACGCATTCAGCTTTACATTGACAGTGATTACTGTCTGGTACTTTAAATGTTTTAACATATTTTTCTGAACTGATTTTCAAACACTATAGCTTACTCAGTACATTATGGGATCAGTGTTTCAACTTGTGTCAGTCGGTCGTCCAGCAACTTACGCTGGAAGTTTATAGGCCAGAATCTCGTAATACTTCTCGATCTGCTGTTCGAGCTGTAGGGACTTGTGATTGATATCATTGTGCAGTTCCTCCGTGTAGTCCTGGAGGCGTTGAATGAGCTTATCCATCACCTGCTCCCCGCCCACCTTCCGTGAGCCAGTGGGCCCGGCGGACATCTCGGTAAAGTAGCTTTTCAGTTGAGCAATCGACGGCCGCAGGTCGGGATTGGCCGACCAGCAGGACTGGAGGGCCGGCACCATCGGCTTGAAAGGCTTGGGCAAGAGGTTAAAGTTCATGGTTTGCTGCAGTGGATTGTGCTCGCCGAAATCCAAATCTGCATAAAAAGATGCAAAATACTGTTCGGATAGTTTCATCAATTTCTTCAACATCTTCCGTACTTCGACAGTGGCTGCAGGATATGCCACATAATTTACGAATCACGGGAAATTGCACCTACTCCAAAGCACTGCGCGCGCGGGTGCAATATCCCGTGATCCGTAAATTATGTGGCATAAGCTGCAGTACTTGTCAAAGTACTGAAGTAACTAACAACTTGTACGTTTAATAATGATCGTTTTTCTTAACACGGAGTTGTTCTATCTGATTAGGACGAATGATTATGATGAATCGCATATATACTGTCGCGAGGCGAACTAACAGCTTGGTAAAAGGTTGTTTTTTAGGACGGGAGAATTAGAAAGCACTTCTACTCGTTTTTTGTTTCAGCGTTTGAGCATGGAAATTATGCGCGGTAACGTTAGTTTGATCCTGGCTACTGTTCCTTCGCGTGCTAACTGGGGCACATTTTTTCTTTAATTTTTGGAGTTTTTATTGTGACAACATCATTTCTGGGCTATTGCCGATTAAAATCCCAACTGCTGATAGTCTACCATGGTTGCAAACATTGCCGTATTAGCATGTTCGTGGAATCGCTGTACCGGATGTTGAGTCACCAGTGTGATTCAACCAACGCGGAGCATGAGCTGAGAGGAAATGGCGCTGTTGCGATCTTTGCAGAGTGCAGATAGAAGCAGAAAACGGAGTGAACTTTAGCTTTTCCATTGCACTCTCATAACACAAAGTTGTGCCTAATGTGACACCGCGTGACTCCTAATGTTAGGAAATTTATTCTTTATAAACAGGAAAACGTGCGGAAGAGAATAACAGCAGATGCCTGTCGAGCTTCGTATGGGCTAGTTACTGTGCTGATCGTGAGTGAGAGAGTGCTTGGTGTAAAGTTGCGAGAAAGTCACAGGGAAAAGGGTTACAAGTAATTGTAATATCGTACGTGTACTGTAGCTAGCAAGTGTTAACTATGGTAGTCTGACTATCATTGCACAGCACCCCGCCGCGCTGGACAATTACCTGTTGTGACATGGAGGCCGTACCTAAAGGCACGGCCTCCATGTTACAATAGATAATTGTCTGATACGATAATGGCAAAAGTTTCGTAATAACCGGATGGAGGCAGGAATGCGCAGCGCCCATTTTCGCACGTGGCGCGAAAAAAATATTCAGACCAATCTTTGATTGATCAAAACCAGCTGCAAGATGCTGGTAATCGTCCGTAATTAAGGAACTTTACAGGTGTTACCAAAACCTTGGTTTTGGCATTCTTCCCGTTTGGTTTCCACTTACCTCCAGGATCCATATACGTCAGACGTTTATACAGTCTCTCCTGCGTAATAATCTCAAATAATATAAACCCCGTGGAGTAGATATCCCGTTTCCGGCCGGAGATGATGTTCTGATTGAAGTATTCGGGCGCGGCCCAGTAGGCCGGCTCCCACTCATCACAGTCATATTTGCGCATCTTGAAGTAGCGCGGATCCAGTCCCCGTTGGACACGCTCATACGCCAGATGAATAATCTTCACGGCGAAGAACTTGTCCACGTGGACACGGAATGTGCTTAATCGGCCGTGGTACATGAGGCTGGAGGCGTGGATGTACTCCAGGGCCTGGTAACATGCAGACCGGTTAATTAACATACATGTATTTTAGAGAATATTATACGCACGGGAATGCATATCACAAAGCAGCAAATTCTCTACTTAGAAGTTAAAGTGAAGGTTAAGAACTTAAGAACAACAAAAGCACTAGCTTAACTCAACTTACTCACTGTGTAATCGTTACAGCTAAATTATATGGGCGAACCCTGCTTTTCTCCGTTTTTTTTACCAGAAAAATGTGTAATCAGTAAATAAGTTACGGTAAAAGAGTCTTTTCTTCGATGTTCTCATGGATGGATGGCATGTTTTTGATGTGTATGCAAAGTGTGCTAACATATGATTGCGCTTATCGAACGTACTTCGAGAAAATCCCTGGCAAACGAGCTCCGAACTCCCAGATCCAATTCCCCATAGGAATCGAATACTTCATACAGTGATGCTTTGGAGGCGTATTCGGAGATGATCGTGATATGCTGCTCGAAATTGTTCTCCAGGATGGTCAATCCAAGGAAGCGGCATACACCCGTATGAGATACTTTCCGTAACTATAAAATAAATTTCTTTAAACATCAATCAATGCTTTTGCTCGGTTACTGTATGCAGTACAGGTGAAAAATCACAACAAAATTTTTCATGCGAAACAATTTCACAAAGACCTCAGCTCCATTTCTCCAGCTCAACCTGTATTGATGTATTATCGGGCATAATTCGTCTGGTCGTTGTTACTATACTTATCGCATTATTATTAGTATAATACCCGCTTGAAAAGCAGCAGAAGATGTCGATGATTGGTAATCTCCGATGTGTAAATGTACCGGCTGGAGATGGCGATGGGTGTGAGCATGACCGGCCGGTCATCATAAACGGCTACTGCCGGCTGTGAATAATCCACAAATTAATTACCAACAAATTCCCTAACGCACAAGTAATGCCGTTGTACAATTTTGAACTTGGTGTTGAGGGTTTTGGGTTGCTGGGCCTGCGTTCCGGATCCGGCTTGCGCCAACGGCCGCAACAGTTCGCTGTTGATCTGCCACCAGGGATCCAGGAGCTTCTTCTCCTCTTCCTTCTCTTTGATACGCCTGGACAATGAATCATACAAGTAGTATGCGCAAAGGCGATCAATATGCAGTTTTTCTTGTTTTCACACTGCGGCGTATATATGCGTAATACTCGCCACTGTATAGTTGTTAGCGACGAAACAATACGAAACCCAAAACAAACAAGATTATGCAAAGGTAGGCGATGTAAAATATCCCGCCAGTGGCAACGTTAGCCAGGAAAACTTAAAAGTACTTTAAGTACACAATTTACTTCAGACAGAAGAGTGCCTGGTTGGACGAGATAAAGAGATGTTAGCAGCTAGACTCCAGTTGATGCATTGATGGTGTTTCCGGGATAGTCAGTGTCTTACCTAATTCGCCGTAAAATTATCCATCCCAGTGTCAGAACACCGAAAATGGTCCCGAATACCGACCCATATATCCAGCGCTTGTCCACTAAGAACACAGCATACTGTCAATGCTTATCTACCATGTAAACGCCGAATGAAACAGTAAGCCGCTGTACAGTTCGTGACTAGCAGTATAATATAGCGACGACCACAACAACCAGAGAATGGTACGCCTAACCTGGAGGTAAGCATTGTGGATCATCATGGTTTTCGTGATGGTATCCGCAGAGGGGCCTGTCAGGCGGCGGCCATTTCGTAGGCCACGGAGGGTCTCTGGTACTGGTAACGTTACTGCTTGATGCCAGCATCAATAAAAAGGCCTGAAAATACGAACGTTCTTATCATCTATGAGGTCACGGAAACCGGAACGACTGAGCTTCTGTCGGAGCAGGAAAAAAATTATTACGGAGCAGGAACAAAATTGTTACGGAGCAGGAACAAAATTGTTACGGAAGCGAAGAAACCACAGCTCTAACTCAAACCTGTGCAGTGGTATATAATGCACAGCGCAGCGTTCGGATGCCAGAAAGAGATTACACTAATACCGCCCTGTCAAACCAGTACAAGTTTTATCCTATCGCCTGCGAGACCCTTGGTGTTTTTAGCGATTCGACGAAGGAACTGTTTAAGTTTTTAGGTCGAAAACTTTTTGAGAATTCAGGCGATCCGCGCTCTGGATCTTTTTTGAAACAGCGTTTTTCTGTTGCTATTGTTAAAGGCAATGCCGCCGCAGTTTTGGGGGCGCTTCTGAGTGTTAAGGCGCGGGTTAACGAACGAGACGAGATTGGTTGTTTTGATACGTAATGCATGTAGTTGTCTTATGCGCAAACGCAAACGCAAATGCTATGGGAGGAATAAAAATATCATGATTAATTTTTTTGAAAAGGTGTATAATGGCTAATTGTAATGCAGTACCGTACCTCCCGCTGATCGCTGGATGAGGAAAATGTCACCGCTAAGTCCATTCGTCTCTCGCCTTTATCGTCAATGTAGAACTCAATGCCGGTTTCATCGTAAAAGCTCTGATTGTAGAATTCTCTGGCCAGACTCGTACCGCTTGTCCAGCTGACATTCAGTTGGTAATACACGACGTTGTCGAGAATCTGGAACAGGAGAGTGCGGATATGATAAAATGTCCATTGATTTCTATACTGATTTGAGAAATTTGTACAGTTTCCATAAATGGGAAATGTTCAGTACATCGAGAACAGTTTTTGTAACCCTGGTACATAAAAAGCGCTATAACAAAAAGTTACGCGTATTACACTCTTATGTGTACATAATACAGCCGTCGCATAATGCTGGAATTTACCTGGCATAACGCGGCAACAGCTGAATAACTGGCGGCAATACTGTTGAAAGGCTGCAAGATCAAAGCAAAGGGAATAAGTTATACTGTAGCTAGTCACGAACTCCAGATTAGTCTGATTAACAATTATGTGTAACATAAGATCTAAAGGCGGATATGTCCAATATTCTACTGTAACAGTGGGTGTCTAATTGTTCGAATGATTATTCTACCAATGGTCCGGCAATAAACATTGTCCGAATTGCTTTTTTACATGATCATATAAATTTTATTACGAAAGCCACATCAGAAGCCTGCGCTCGTGACACTAGCGAAGATCATACAAAAATCAAACATCAAAGAAACATCCAAAGTCATTACGTTTTAGAACGCGTAGGTATCGTGCTAAGAAAACAGGCTGCATAGCCTTTACCAACTGCTAGACATAAATGCGCTGCTTAATAAATGCAGTGGACCTAGCTTCTCCAGTAGCCTATCTTTCTCTCTATTCGAATCGTAAACTCATGTTAGCTGCCTAGTTGTGACCGCGCCTGCATGGTACCAGTCCTTCTACTTTACAACGGATAATGAATACGACAAAATTGCACCGTGCTCAAGTACCTGATCGTTGAGGGGATACATCAGATTATACGTCTGCCGGGATTGTCGATGAAAGTAACGGGAGAGATTGCGCGCCAGCGGCAGTTGCTCGGTAGCGTGGGCCGTTCCCTCCAGACTGGAGTCGGCCGGCTGAAAGACAAGCAGGGAACGGAAGGCCTCCTTGGCATCCTACCGATGCAGGAGGATACTTGATGTACGATTACGTAAGCAGTTTATTACGTCAAACGTACATTGTTATCTTTTTCCGTGCTGTTAGGATACGACGAGGAAAGGTTACCAAAGAGCCGGTTACGGAAAATCTCCACCGCTATATAAACCTGTATCGAAATTCATCGTCGGACCAGTTTTTGCGAAATGCCGTCAGCAGAAGATTGAACGATAAAAGTTTATTCTACAGATTACAATCAACGCGGTGAAGTCGGTAATATGCACATTTTATTACTGTCGAAAGTATTTGTAAACCAGCTCAAACAGACGTTATCGAAGGATCGAGTTCATGGCCGAACTCGCATAGTTCATACTTACATGTTCTCCATCGGTCATGTTCAGTCGTTTGGCCTGGATCTGTCATGACAAATGCACAAGTTTGTCATTAAGTTGTAATCCCATATCATCCGTCTTACCAGCAGCTGACGTAAATACTGTGGATGCCCGAAATACAGCATAACTGCAAAAATGACAAGTACAAACCCCGTGAACAGTACAACTACAGTAACGTACAGTACAGCTTACCACTATTTCCATGTTCAGTGACTTCAGTCTCACTCTTACCTCGACTGTAATTATTGAAAGACTCCAGTTCCCCGGCATAGTCAATACCCAGTTGCGAGTTGATGATTCGCAGCCGGACCGTCCGCGGATGAATGTCAATCATCTGCCGTACCGAGTAAGCCAATGAAGTGTACATGGACGCGCTGGCCTCGTCCACCAGCATGACAATCGATGTCCAGCGGTACTCTGTCAAAGTCCAGTTGAAGAACTGCCCGTACTGTGATGCCGAGACGTAGGCCGTGGAGATCCAGGTGGGACTTGAGTCGCGTTCCCGAATTTGGTAGCTAGCAGATATCCTACAGCATACTGATCAAATGAGCAAAACACAAGTTTTCTGATCGATAGTTTGTGTTTCGAATGTACTGATTTTCGAAGCGCAGAGTAAGTTTTATATATATGGGTATAGAATTGTTCTACAGTATGCGGTTATCGACTTTCTGCAAACGGTCAAAACCAATAGGATGTTATAAGCTATTTTACCCGTATTCTAGCATACTTCACTCATTTTCTAGAACACTCACCTTTTTTATGTCACTGTATACTTATTTTTAATACGGCAACATTAGTAGTCAATTTTGTTGTTACAGTGTTTGTGCGGATATGATACAGCAGGTTGCCTACGTAATCTTGGTTTGCCGTTCATGTGGTACTTACGTAGAAATCAACAACAAATCCCAACTGGCCGCCAGGTAATTAACAGTACTGTTTTCCAGGCATGCTGCAAAAAAATTACAAAGTTATCATTTCGGTAACAAATAGTTACATCCTGTTCAGTGATGAAAAAAGAAAAAGACGTTTCTACCGTCTGCCTCTGGTTTACGGGGTAAAAAACTACTCCTAAGCTTTCTTTCCAGTACAAAACACCCATTTCCCCATGAGTGCCTAATAGGCCTCTTGTAGCGCGTCAGGGCGATTACGTCCTGTTGTGCCCCGCGAAGGAATTCATCACAGACCCAAATAACAGCAGGCGGCCCTTTTACACAGGCACCACGCTTCAACGAACCTGATTGCGCACCTGCACACTCTCACTGCGATTGATTTATTACCAACCCGGGGTGTGAGTAATAATCTTTAGCGTTCTGACTCTTATAGTCACAAGCTGTTGTCGGTGTCAACGAGAAGACTGGTCCATCGATTTCCACGGCCTTTACACCTGGCTGATTATCGGGGAAACTCGAAGCTAATGTTTCCCAGAATGGAGTGGATGTGTTCGCCCAGCTGCTTAACTAGAACAGCGGAATTTCATCAGGAATCGATGTTTGAAATATTGGTGAACTGGAATCGTTATCGATATGTTTTAGATATACTAGACTCGTCACACGTGTGTAGACGATGTTTTAACGCCACAAACGTTTTCTTCGTAGGGTTAACGACTTTAGGACAGCTAATCTGCAGTTTCACAAGTAAAATTCAAGTTAACGTAAAATAAACCTTGGTGTTGCATTTCCGCGGTAATTCGCATTGCTCGGAAAGTACACAACACGTTATTGTATTCGCTTGTTGACAAAACACAGTTCACACAAGAGCCACACGGGGAGTTCACACCAAAAAAACTCTCGTTATAAACCCCAGGAAAGAGAAACTTGGAGGTACTAATAAGCTAATAAGAGAAAATCAGGAACTATGCGAACTTGATTACATGAATTCTCTTTATTTCCGACAAACACCGGTAGGTTGGTTATCTTTGTAATGGGGGGATCATTACAAAGAAGATCTCAACTATGATCATTTGACGTTCTGTAAACGCGGTACGCATCAGTCTGACTGATGGGCACGGAACTTTCCACTTGAAATGGGCTTGCGGCATGGCACAACAGCGGACTCTAATTAAGGTGTACGAGAGCACAAGTCCTGCACTAAATCAACCCTTGACGAGACTTGTTCCAAAATCAAACGAGCGGACACTCGCTTCGATTACGTACACCAGCCTTGCGAGTGAATAGTATCAAAGGATAATATTCATATCGCGCCGAGAGAAAACCACATTGGACCATAGTTTCTCGCAGAAGATAATGTTGTCTGCACACGTAAAGTACCGTAATCTTGTTGCAACATTGTACTTCCTTTTCAACATTGTTTGAGTTTAGGTGGGGTGCGACTGGTAAAGGTGACGAAAAGCTGATCAAAATAGTTGCTTCTGTGACAAACGAACGCATCTAAGAAAAAGTATAACTTCGGATCTGGATTACCTGGAGATACTAGTTCACCCTTGCGAACAGCGTACGCAGCAGCAACTCAACAACGAGTAACAAAAGTTAACGCCTCAGATTGTCGCAAGACAAGCCAATTGTTTACCCTGGTATTTGCTTATTTTTGAGAGTACAATCATTACTTTAGGATTACATACCGGGAGCAAGGAGCACATACACCCCATCCGTCGCCTTGTGATTATAATACCATCGACTGACAACTTCATCGGCATTATTACTTAACGCCGCACAGTCCGTATATCGGCTAT
>JAQGAU010005374.1:0-10356 GCA_034698045.1 Paramacrobiotus richtersi
TGGTTCAGAATGATCATCTCATTTATGCGCATTTATTGATATATCGTCCAAACAAATCGGATGGAAACGTGGATTTTTAAAGCGGCATCTCTGTTTAAACTTTTTGACCGTATTCCAGAACAACCGCTCATTGCGCGCGCAAACGGACAAAAGGACAATGGAGATCCATCTTTTCACTTTCGAAGCCATTGTATGGGTGTTTTTTAAAGTCTACGTCCGCGTAGTGGCACTCTGTTGCGCAAAACCTCCGATTTGACCGGAGTCTAGCCTTAAGCCAAACCATACAAATATAAATAAAACCAGCATTTTTCGACAATTCGCCCATCGACGCTAAGGCAACCGATAAAGAATTTCAAGAAACGTATATAGTACAGTTTGGATGTTGGTAACTTGGTGCTTCGATAAGCAAGGAATGTAGTCATGTTTGCAAATCAAAAAACGTACTCGGTTGTGTGTTTTCCCTCGCATGGGAGAAATTGACCGGCGGATTAGTACCCTAACGTTAGCGTTCTTAACGCACATCACGCGTTTTCGGCGGAAGTTTAATCGGCCGATTTTTCGCCCTGACAACCGTTTACATGGACGCTCCTGATTTGCCGCTATCGTGATGGTGCAAAAAACACTTTTTGATCGAGACATTTATTTTTATCAGCAAAAACGCTGTTCTATCGGTTTTTTTCCGTATTAATTCGTCACCGGGTAAAAAACACAAACAAATGGCCGTGTCATGTTCGATATCTGCGGGGTTATTATGGTGAAATGACCCGTGCACACAGTATTATTCAATGCGATAAAAAAATGCTGCTGTCATAGCTGCCGATGTCATGGACCACAACTGGTGTTTAGCAAGACAACAAAAATTCGCAATTCGCAAACCATTCGCAAACCAATGTATGTAAATAAATTTTTATTTATTTTATTTGAATGTTGTTTTAATATTATAGCGGAAATTTTGCAACCGATTTTTTCCGCCGATAAGCGTACTCGTACGGATGAAAAAATGTTACGTGGTATAACGGATAAATTTTTTTGCCCGTTCCCAAAAAGGTCGGAGATTACCAACCGAGATTGCTTTTCCCGATCTCGTCGTAGTTACGTAGGGTGTATGATTCGTGAAAATAACCACCAACCGTACTTCTAAAATTACAGATGCGCTTCCACAACCAGAACGCAGCGGAACTGTAGCGTGTCAGTTCCAACTGGAAGGACGATAAGCTGTTCCAAAAGAATCCGGCCGTGAATCCTCATTGCAGTCTAGTACGTCCTACGCATCTTGGGTGAAGCACTGACCCAGTCGGCCGATCTGCGTCCTCAGCCGATGCCCATTTCGATGCCACCTTGGCCAACGAATTCTCGGCTGTGGCCTTCCGTTTCGGTGACACGCTGGTGCAATGGGAATTTGGCCGGTACGCAATGGGAATGTTTGGCATGTGTAGCCTTTGTTAAAAATTCATGCATGTGCGCGGACCATGTGCTCCAACCTCATTTACATACATCCCATAATGTACATTACGGTTGGGTTATGAACCGATATACTCTACGTACGTAGCGAATATCGTGATATATCCAAGATTTAAAGCCTTGATTGATAAATTAAAAAAATGTTCATCGAAACGAAATAAACCGTGGATTCAAATACTTCAACTCCACGAGGTATCATGCCGAATTGTACCAAAAAAGCGTGGTATGCTAAAACGTATGCTAAAAACGTACGTTAAAAAAACGTATGCTAAAACGTATGCTAAAACGTACGTTAAAAAAATAAACAAAATAATGGAAATGGAGCGAGGTAAAAAAATCAAATATTATAAAGAGAGAGGTATAAACAGACCACAGAGAACAGGATGAGATTCTATGATTATGCTAATTAATAACAAACAACAGCAACCCCCAAATAAATACTAAAAATGTAAAATGTGGAACGAAAATGAACTATGGTAATGAGGAATAATATTCATCATTACATCAGGCACACAATATGACGAAACAGAAAAAATAGCTGCTTGGAAGAATTTGAAGAGGACAAGAAGAGACTACTTCAAGTACTCGAACTCTGTCAGTCCGGTGCCGTTGGTGCTGAGGTCCCTCATTTGATGGCAACGGTTTTCGAGGAATCCGTGCACGTTGCTTCATTTTTTAGGGATCTAAGCACGAGGCAGCGGGATGGTCAACGTCAAATTCCTACAACAATAATTGAAAGGACCTACACATGTGAATATAAAACAATTCCTGTACAAAATCACACGTACCAGCCAGTGTGGTGCCCGATACTTAGTTCCACCACTAAGTTGTTATTCCTCCATTTGACCGCAAACATGACCGTCTGCAATACCAGCAATGATAAAAGATAAGAATAATAATATGAAAAGATAATACTACATTACTAGAGACCGCAAAAATTGCACAACAGGCATTGTCTCGCGATTCAGCTCGAATTTCGAAATAATTTTTCTATACACGAAACTTGTTACACGCGGGCAGTTAAAAATGTTGTAGTAGCAGAAATCGATTTTCTTCACTGTTAGCCACGCAAGTTACAGTATGAATCTCCTAGTATTAAACCAGCGCGGAGGTAAATAAGAGGCAGAGTTTGATTAATAAAACTTAAAGTACCGCATTTTCTGGTTAGGAATTCTCGGGAGGCGTTAGAAATAGCAACTAGTAGGACCTTGTTCGATACACTGGCATGTTCTGACGTGGCCTTATGATAAGCGCCCATGGTCTGTTGCAAACGATCTATACCAGAATACATTATCCCGCACTACGCTGATTCGGCCGTCCCGCATGTCCATGGGCATGTTCATGATTGCCTTGCGTACGCGCCAGTTTTTCGAAGACGACAAACTGAGCTATCGTGTGTGTTGTCGCATGGTTTCTGATCTATTGGTCAGTTATGGCCAGCAGATCAAACTTTCACAAGAACTTTTGACCGTGACGCTGGACGTAAGACAAAAGAACTTTGCGACACTTTTTCTGAGTTCTCGAGTGCTCCGTGTGTTATGCCACCTAGAACCAGTTCTTGGGTGCTTGTGTTCATGGGTACTTGGGTTCTTGGTTACTAGGGTACTCGAGTACATGAGTTTTTGAGTACTTCGTATGCTACGGGGTGCTTAAACTTCGGCTCCCGACACCTGAAAAACCAGTCTTTGGGTAATTTTTTTCCTATAAATTTTGTACACCTACGATCTCTGTTATCATAGACTGCGATCGGTGGGGAAGCCTCACGCGAACACCTGTCGCGCGAGTGTTTAATAACCCGATCACTATTACCCAGAGTGCACCGCAACCCGGACACCTTTCCCCAGAGTGATTTGTGGCCCGGACGCTTTTTGCCGTTGTGTGCTGTGAACTAAGAAATGTTTCGTAAGCCGGGCATCACGCTTCAGAGTTTGGTAAATTGGACAAAATTCCGCTGAGTTCAACTGGATCCGGACAACTTTGGACTATTTCTGTGCTGTGGACGACGCGACGCGCAAATAAAAAATATGTGAAGATAGTTAAATAGCCCAATTGTAGGAGCGGCTGACTGCAGTCGAACTCATGTCTGAGCAGAACAACCGGCACTTTCCGCTTAAGATTACCGCTACGGCTTCGTTCCAAACTGCCTATATTGCACGGCATCTCCCAACAACACAAGGCACGGCTCAACACATTCCGCATCGTGTAATTGTATACAACCAGTCTTCTTGATTTTGAGAATAAACTGCGTAGAGACGGGTACTGTGGGTTCACCCACCAATAGGCCGAAGGTTCCATCAGCTCTATCCTGCCTTCATCATGGCGTTAAACATCCACTGCCCGGAAGTGAGTCCAGAGGTTCGGAACGATGTCGTGCAAATGTATTAGTCTTGGAAGCAAAAGTAATGCACGTCTCATCGAATGGCAGTGGTTGGGCTTCTACATCAACAGGTAATGTCACGCATTCGATCCACTGTGTGTTGTTCATACTTCGTATACGTAGGTATGTTCTCAATTACAAACCGAGGGCGTTTTCGGCTTGCCTCGCGGAACAGGTGGCCTTCGAGTGGCTTTTAAGTTTCAGAGGGGGACTGGAGATGGGAGATCTGAAGTTTTTACTGGAAAATTGGGAATGGATGAAAATTTTACTGAATGAAGTTTACTACCCAAATAGAATAAATGAAAACGGAATGGTACGAAATTTAGAAAACCCGCATGGAAAACATGTACAAGTTGAGTCGGAACAACTAACATTTCTAAAAAATGCATTTCTAGTATCATGGCTATACTTCGGCTTAGCTCGCACGCAGTTTATTTGCACGAATTTCTTGATGGTTTCACCGGTGCAGTGGCCTTCATTGTACCGTATTTGAACGCCTTTATATATTTTGATATGGTGGTTTCGTATGGTTAACTCACAAGTCAAATCTTTTTCCCGGGTTGTATCAGATGCACGGCATTCGTAGTTATTACCTGGGGTCAATTTCGTATTGGTACGGGCATTTGAGATCCCAGTAAACTACGCGCTGATTTGATCAGTTTCTATATACCCGTGTAATAAACGAATTACATTTTGTTTGTTTTTAGCTTGAACGAAGGGGTATTGTTTTGTTGGCATAGAAATTGTCGATTTACCAGCTTTGCAACAGCTAGATCCGCTGACCTTAAGCAAACTGACCATGGAAGCCCTGCACCGCATGTACTGTCTTCCTCGCCCGTGATATCCTGCTGACTGGCAGAATGAAATTGACGACTGCTCAATCGTGGGAAAGGCGATACTTTTGCAGGTACATGGGTGGAACTCTTCATACTGACATGCCGCAGTATTATATAATAATTATTATATTCCTTTTACATAATCACTGGCAATTCAGTTAGGAACCAATTTCACGCACATTTGCGACAACGCAGACGCTCGAAGAAAAACACTTGTTGTGAAAACGGGAGAGTACGAAATTGATGTGTCCAGTTTATGTGTTTGCGAAGTAAACTACTCGGAATAAAAAACATGTGGCCCAGTTCGGATTCAGCAAGGAATAAGAGTAGACGCCACTGCTGTTTAGCGGGAAATGCCCGGAAATACAGACGATCAACAGTCAAAAGAGATTATTACCTGTATCTACGTACATACATGCATTGTTATAATCTGAGGTTATCATTGCAATGACCTTTACTGCACGTGGATACTGCCGGCAGTCCGAGCCCATTGCGCAAATTGACTGTAAGAACAAATAAAGAAATAGTTTACGATCCATGAAGTTCCAGAAGAATACAAAATTAATTTGTTCTCCATTTTTCTAGTTTACCTCCAACCCTCTGCAGCGAGTGTGCGCTTAATCGCGCTACTTATGTCCTTTGTATTAGTTCTCCTTTATTTTTTTCATTAACCATAGAATTTTTTGTTGGTATACTAAACTGCGTCGTTGCTGTTCATGCGTTGGAACCGTCGGCAGATTTATTTACCCTGCTGCTTACTTGTTACAATTACCCGTCTCCACACTTGATTTGATCAAGACATCGACGCTCCAAATGTCCACGGCTTTTTTTCGTCTACGTTGTACCAGTACATAATGAAAACGAATATTATAAACTGCTTTTCGATTTTTCTCCATCTTATTATTAGAACAGGGTAGCGAAGTGAAACCGCGCATTTGGGGATCCCTGTTATTCGTATGCCATATACATATGACGCTGTGAATGCTAAAATTCGACTCATCCTTGAACTAACCGCATTAAAATTGTGTATTCACCAGAAAATAAACTGCGAACGAATCAATCGATAGAACACGCTTCTAACAAGTGAGAGACACTCAAAATATTAGATATTCGGTTGACTGGCATCGGCGCCGAGGCCAAATACATCTTTAGTTGTTTCCTAATTCAAACTTTCCTATGTAAAACTGCAGTACTATGTTTCCGCTTAGTATTCGCCTTTTTAGTTAATGCTGTGGTATCACCGTCGGCATGCAGAAGTGAGTGAGTCTTAGCTCATATCTTGGCGAACTAACTTTAATGACTGCAGGAATACGTAGTCCTTTTCATACGGTTGCTGGGATGACCTTTGTTCTTCAGACATTCTCGAGAACACATATGACATCATACATTACACTCGTCATGATTGATTTTGCTAGGTGAACAATCGGTAGCGCGCGCCGCGGTATCTTGCTTATCTTGTCAAGACGATTGTCTGGAAACTGACATAATATTACACTAAAGCGCAAGGGACGTAATGCAGACAAAACGTCAACAGAGAGAGGTATGAGCGGATATGTATATCCGCTCATATACGATCAGGATAGTATCAAGTGGCAGTCCTGCGCCTCATTCTCTGCATTGTAGATCCATTGCGCACTTACTCGTATCTTGTTTCGATATCAACTCAATTGTTTAAATTGCATAATTTGTATATAAAGGTTCAAATCCCAAATTCCCCAGTCACTTTACTAGCGGTTTACAAACACGTTATACATTTTGTCAGCGATACATAGTGCACGTCCCACTTGAGAGTCTACTCTGTAGTGTTTTACAGTGACAGTCACTTCAACTTTTACTACAGTTCCCGGTAAGTGTGGCAATATGCTCGCAAAGGTCATCGTTCTATGCGCAGCCCCGTGGGCGGTTTGCGTGCGTCAGCGGAGGAGTCGTGGTGCCGCTGGGCGCTGCGGACACCTTCCAAGGGGAATGGCTGAATGAGAACACGATCGCGGCCAAACTCTACGCCGGAGACATTTGCATCAGCCTTAATTAATTGCCGTCTACAATTATCCCACGGCCGGTTTGACCGCTGCCCAGGCGGCCGGTGTCTGCAAATACCAGTGCATTTTCTACTTTGGACAACCGCCCAGCCCCACAAACATCTGCTCGAGCTCGACCGCCAGTCCATGCTGTGCCTGCAGCCAGATCTACACTTGCTAGTTGTTGGTAAGAGCACAAAGAAAGATCCAAAACTGATGCGAAATGACCTTTTGATTGCTGTACTCGTGTACGTATTGTCAGCATACGAGTATATAGTCTTTGTCGATACTTCTGTGTGCAACCGGGGTTCCCTTTGGCTTTGTTTGACCTGAGGTTTTTATGGTACTTATCTTTTAATGCGTAAGATTCTGGCCAGACAGAATCTGTTTATTATTGGCCAGCGCGAGTGACCACACCCCCCTCGGCCGGCTACTGGCCCGCAACAGCCCGTATAAAAGCAACGCGCAGACCACCACCACTTCCAGTCGCTTCAGCAGCAGTTTGGAAATTCTTTTCAAATTTCAGCTGGCTTAGAATTCGTATATCGTAATTCTTATACGGTAATTCTTTTATGCTACGTTGATTAGTAAAATGGTTGAATCGGTTGAAACTCTGCAAGAGAACCTGACCGGCGAAGGTTTGAAGGCTCGCTTACGGGAAGTCGGAGAACTGAACCTTTCCGGGACCAAGAAGGAGCTTGCTGAACGCCTCCACAAGCACCTGGTCGAACGGGAAGCTTTCGACCAGCAGAATGGCCAAAATGGCGAAAACCGGGACCGACATACTCAGCCCACGGCGATTACCGGCTTGGGTCTTGCCGCTGCATCAGTGGAGGGACTGGCTGCTCACGGCTTCACGACCGTTGCTGAACTACGCTTAATGGAAACGACGGAGGATATCGACCGATACGTTAAACTCGGGAAAGATGTCCTCATTCTCCGCAAGCTGCTTTTCCCAAAGGTCATCGTGATCGATTCTTCACCGCCACCAGTCCGCTCAGCCAAAGGGGACGTACACAGTCGCCTCGGATACCGGACCCGCGAAAAACGTCAGGATGCTCCTGACCAAGACGAAGAGGAAGGTTTCCAGCCGTGCAAAAACCGCAAGAATAAGGCCGACAACGATGATTCGGGTGAGTCGAGTGATAGCGACGATGACAGCGATATTTTTTCAAATCTTCCTGTAAAAGCTAGAGACTTACCGCGTCCGCATAAATTCGTTTATCCTAAAGGTCACACTAAGAAAAAGAAAAATCTGCTTCCTACTGATCTCAATTGTAATGAATTATTTCTTGGTAACCTACGTGTCGCGATCAGGCTTGCGAAAGAATTAAACGGCAAATATGCAACCACGCTGCTTGAGCTTCTGCAGTACCAAGAATTCCTGGCCGGAAGACGTTGTCGATACAGCGATGAAGCTATCGTCCTGTTCGATGACGAATTTCGCCGGTTTGCTAGCTTAGAAAAGTTTTCGCTTGCGGATAAACATGAACAGTTAGCCATTGCCGATAATCGCTTAAATACAGATTCCCGTCGCCTGGACGCTTACCGCCGCTTGAACCAGAATGACCGGCTTTTTCGTGCCCACACTGGACAGCCAAACCAGCCGCTTCCGCATGCCCCATTCGTCATTTCCGGAGTCTGCCTCGATTTCAACCGTAACCGGGAAGGATGCACCCGACAAGGATGCAAATACCGCCACGCTTGCGGATACTGCGCCGGAAACCATCGAGCCGGGCAGTGCAACGCGAATGTCCCATCGACAAGCCGCCGAAACTAAGACCGCATCCTGCAGCATGGTATCTAGCGCCTCCGCTTCTGTTTTTGGCATAGCAAGCAGTGGTTGTGACAATTTTGTTCCTAGTTTTATCAATGTTTCAAAAATTAGCATGGAAACTAATCTCTTATGTAATTCTGGTATTGGGGATAATTATGTTGCGGATAATGACCTTTTGCAGCGATGTTCGCTTACACGCAATCTTGATAACTGGGTAGCTGAATTTTCTTCTGACCTTGATTGTGAATTCCTATTAAATGGTATCTGTTACGGCTTTTGTCTCGTTCCGGACATGTCCGGAGTATTACCAGCAGAGGGCAGTAACTACAATAGCGCGCTTAACGAGGTTACCAAACCACTCTTAGACGAGTTATTCAGAGAAGAGCTTGCAGCAGGCAGAATTTCAGAACAGGATGCAAAACCGCTTCGCATTCAATCAATTGGAGCAGTAGCAAAATCCGGGTCAGCCACTCCACGTCCGATAACAGACTGTTCACGGCCTTTTGATAACTCTCTGAATTCTTACATTGAGCCAGAGAAGTTCCGCTTTGAAACAATTGAAGATGTCCTTCGTCACAGCAGCATTAACTCCTTCTACGCGGTCGTGGATATCAAGGCAGCTTATAGGCATGTACCGGTGTATCCACCTCACAGGCAACTCCAGGGTTTCAAATGGGGCTTTGGAGATTCACCGGAACGTTATTTTGTCGACAATTTCTTGTGCTTCGGCTTGGCAAATGCACCAGCGATATTCCAGAGGATATCCAGTGCTATAACCAGACAACTGCGGCGGCGGCGGCATAAATGCATTTGCTACTTGGATGACTTTGTCGTCATAGCGGAAACGTTTGAAGCTTGCGCAGAAGCGCAAAACTGCCTTATATCGCTTTTAATTTCACTCGGCTTCGCAGTAAAATGGGAAAAAGTGGTCGGTCCCACCACGCGCATACAGTTTCTTGGCTTAATCATTGATTCGGCAGCTCAGCGCATAGTTTTGCCAAAAGATAAACTGGAGCGGCTTGCAGATATGGCTTCGACGCTTGCAAAAAGGAAGAAAGTGTCCAAACGGGAGCTGCAGTCCTTAGTAGGCCACATGTCGTTCGCCTCCCGGGCTATAGCAGGAGCAAGAACATTCACCAGACTGTTCATAGACGTAATGGCAAAATTAAAAGCACCGTCACACTTGGCAAAGGTCACACTGCTTCTCAAGCAAGAACTGCATTGGTGGGAAAGCTTCTCCGCCAGCGTGAATGGTTCAGTTCAATGGCCCTTGGCAATAGCTAACCGGGAAACAGCGGTCCTGCAGACGGATGCTTCACTTGCAGGATTTGGTGCCGTAATGGATGGTGCTTGGCTTGCAGGCAGCTGGAATGCATCTTACAAGCTTCCAGCATCTCTCAGTCAACTGAGCAGCAGCTGGCTTTCGGCACCCGCTGTAGACTGTTCTCTGGAGAAGAACATCAATTTTCTCGAGCTAGTGGCCGCTTGCTTGCCAGTATTGGTGTGGGGCCCGCTCCTATCTGGAAAACGAATAGTTATCGCTTCCGACAACAGCTCAACAGTGTCCTTTATCTGCCGCGGAACAACAAAAAACTGTGCAGCGTTACAGTGGCTGAGAATGCTTTTCTATGCATCATTACGTTATGATCTATATATAACAGCCTCGCATTGTCCGGGAGTTTCAAACGTAGCGGCAGACGCGCTTAGCAGAATCGCACAGGATGAGCATAACGTTGATCGTTTCCTCTCTGTATTTCGCAGCTTCCCCGGCATCCCGCTTTCACCATCGGCCTCCCAAGCGTACCCCAGTTACGCATCTGGAAAGACAGCTGAAGCTTTTGCGGCAGAATGCCACAGCAAGTTCATCTCTCAGAACGAGGAAATCCC
>JAQGAU010005375.1:0-10355 GCA_034698045.1 Paramacrobiotus richtersi
TTAATATCATTAAAGAGGCAAATGAACAAAAGGGGACCAAGTACGGAGCCTTGTGGTACACCGCTCGTAACGGGTAATACTTTCGAAATTGCACCGTTGACAACAACGCATTGTGATCTACCCCTGAGATAATCAGAGACCAAATGGACCATTTGACTGGGCAAATTTAGTTTCATAAGAGCTTTCAGAATGCTATCGTGAGAACACTTGTCAAAAGCTTTCGAGCAATCCAAAAATATAGCGTCAACCTCGAAACCATTTGCAATGAAGTCGTTGACCATTTTCACAAACAAAAACATTTCGAGCTCGGTTGACCTCCTACTTCGGTATGCAAACTTCTTCTGTCTCGTTACAGCTATTACTGGAAACACATGTTGCGCCACGTGAAACGCACATGCCATGCAATGATAGTTTCACCTCGTAACAAATTCTTCGAAAAAAGTGCGTGCTTCTCGGTGACAAACAGAAGAAGCCTAGCACGGAACAGCAGAACACGATACGTACGCCGGAAAGGAAATGCTTGTGTTACCTCAGCTACTTGTACGATTACAAGCCAAGCTTGCGGCGATTTGATGTCGGTCTCTTATATTGTCGAAACGGATGTGAAACACACCACGATCAAACAGCGTCCGCTCAGACTATTAAGCGTCATATCTTTGTGATTACTATTATTGTAAAAGTATTATTTCCCTTATCCAGCGACCATAGTAGCAGACTTGCAGCCTATCCGCTGCTACTTCCCACCTCTTTAGGCTAGATGCACAATGTGCACAGTACGAGTATGCAACTGTAATTCATACGATATAATTCTGGTAAAACAGATGTTCTTCATGTTTCTCGGGGTCTCATTGTCAGTTACGACAATTAATGCCAATTAGTCTGCGACAAGTACGATTTTTTAAGCAGTCTGTGGATGCACCTGATGGCTCATAAATACCAGCCTGAAGGAAGAAGCTTGTGATAACGTTACCGTGGACAAAGTTTTCACTGTGTACCTTTCTGTATGTGCCAGTGTTTCTACAATTATCGCAGCACAAAATCCGCAAACCAGTACTTACTCAAAAAAACTCAAAAGGTAGTATAAACGAGATCATACGGGTACACATCAAAAGCTAATGCTCAACATAGATAATTATGAAACCTATCCCATAAAGGCTTAAACTGATACTGAGCCTACTCGTAATCGCTTTACTAATCAAGTAGTGCGCCGCTTTGTATACGACTATACGTAAACCGAAAAAAAAACATAAAATAAATTGACTAAACAGGTTTTATTGCTTGACCGTCCGCACTTAATTTATAAAGAAATAAATCAGGTATCGCTCAGGAAACCCCGAGCACGTGGATGCTTAACTACAGTACTGTACTCGCCACCGGAACTTACCTACAGGTGTCCGCCGACTGTAATTATGCTCTGTTGTAAATGAAGTTTCCTTTATTTTTCTGGCTGTCCACTTATTTGTCAACACATGTCTGTTGTATATCTGTCACATTTAGGTTTATTGCACAATCAATCGAGCTTCACTGAATAAAGAAACATTAAATGAAAAATTTACTCGCTAGGACGCACAGGAACTGTTGCCAAAACTGGCAACTTCACATTCTGTATCACATATCTCCCTTTATCACTTGTATTGCCGCGAAAAATGTACAGATACTCTAATTGCCAGATGACAATCCTCCCGGATGAAGCCGCAACACCGTACTCGAATCTTCCGTGTTGCCCGTGTTGCTATCATTGGGTTTGGCGACCAACCCGCTTTTCACAGACGCATCATGTCCTACGTATTCGGCCACGCGAAATGTGTGCAAAAAGAGTCGTTGTAGCAGTAATCGCCGCAGATTTTGCTCAGCATCCGGGCCTGACGGAGATCGCTGCCGGAAACGCCGTAGTTGAACGTCCAGCTGCTGTTGCACTGTAAGTCGTCGACCAGTGCGGATGGGACTAGTAGCGAAATGCACGGCGGTAGTAGCAAGACGTCGAACTCCCTGAAAAGCGTAAGAAATTAAGAATAGTTCTTTCACTCAAGATATCGTAGTAGTTAACAGTTGAATGTTAAGTATCTCGTTCAACAAAGTATTGTTCGTCGAGATGGAATTTTGCCGAAGTTGTTTTCCTTACGCAGATATGGAACGTATAACTACGCATTACGTTGCACATTAAACTGGCGCGATTCTAAATTGTGACGCTTGTAATAATTCAATCTCGAGTTATCGTTTTAGTTATCCTAATAGTGATGCTGCAGAGCAATACTAAAATGGTTAACCAACTTACCTGGAACTGAGGCAGTGACATCTTTATTCCTTTTCAGTTCAGTAATCTTCTGTCGTATAATTCAGAAGTCTATTCTAATGTTCACCTTGCTGTCAGCCAACAAACACCGAAAAGCGTATGTAATTACAGCAATTGCTACACTGACGATCCTTTAAGTATGGCCGACGTAATTATGCTGTACGATTCCGGTTCGGAAAGCTACTGAGATGCCAGCAAACCACAACATACGACAGTGACTAATCCTCTGTTCTTGGTAACACATAGCAAGTTTCGTAGTAGTTTCGTACTGGGCCTAAAGGAGTGTAGGACTGTAGCGGACAGGTAGCGAGATGCCGGTAGGATAAGCAAGATTACTAACACAATACATAACGCCACATAGGTATGGAACATTTTCATAACAGACTATAGCCTGCAGGTTAGTAAGCCGGAGTAGATAGGAATGTGTGCCACCAATTAAGAATGTAAACGAATTCTGACGTATACGTATAAGCTCACAATTGTCAGAAGATAACGACTTCAAATATCCATAAATTCATAATTGTTCACCGCTTGATCTGGATGGAAAAATAATCGCTCTGATCTCACCGGATTCCGTCTATTTTACTGGAATAGACTGTATATTGGTATATTGCTTTACTGGTATAAGTTTTATTCATGAACGTCGTAACTATCATATACAGTAGTCATATGCGAATACAACGTAGCACTGTACATGTAAAACTGTTCACTTGCCAGACTACTATAAAACATGCGAAACACGATGTGAATAGCTAATTCTTGTTGCGTAAACTCTGTACGCTGTCAGCAATGAAAACCAGTAACCAGGTCAGCGTTTGACCTATTCCGCGAAACGTGCCGATTTATGACGTATAACGCTTGGGTCTACTTGGAATTCACATTAGTTTTGTCGGAAGGAGAGTTCGATATGCGCCAACCTACGCACTTTACATATCCTAATTTTACACTATTCACGTAATTTGCACATAGCGACTGTAGTGCGTGAACGTGAGAAGAAAGCGACAACCGTATGAAACTACATAAGATCTGTTGTCAGATCTCTACATAAATCAAGCTTTTGCTGAAACAAACCCGTAGTCATTTTTACCCGTTCTGCCGTACATGACCAAGAGCCATCAGTATATTCTAATGCTGCATTTATTTATTCGTGAGCAGCTTTGTGTTTGCTAAACTTTCAACTGGGCATTGCCGAATAAATAGCTAACTCGTGGATTGTCGAACCGGGTCTTGAAGGGAAAATTCCCTATTTGAAAATCCCCAAGGTCGTGCGGTGTACATAAGAGTCAGCTGACAATGCCTATGGATGATTTTATCCTGCAATTACCGAGCTGTGTGCCGGAGAATCGCGCGAGGGAAGACGGGAACAAGCTTGCGCGATCGGTGATATTTGATGCGGCTTCCTTCAGTCGGTGTAATAGTTTGTCTGATGGAAAATCTGCCACATATATTCTGCTAATCAACCGGATCCAGCAGAATATTGACGCGGGCAACAAATTCTTTTCGTTTGAATTCTTTCCCCCCAAAACCTCTTCAGGGGCCACCAACCTCTTAGCAAGGTATTGTCTGCGACGGTTGTGGAGGTTCCTCATTTAGAATACCACCACTGTATTTTTGTACAATCTTTTTTAATTCATTTACAAAATGATGTCGGCTAAACTGCTGAATGCACACTGCGGAGACACGAAATAGCAACATCTATGAAAATGCAGTAAGGATTTTTGCCGATTACTTTTGTGAAGCTTTGTAGAATTGAGCGGATGGCGGCTGGTGGTCCGCTGTTCATCGACATAACCTGGCACACGGCGGGGGATCCAGCCGGCGACAAGGCAACCAGCTCAATGATGATGGCCAGTGCGGCGGTGAACTGCATCGGCGTGGATACCATGCTGCATATGACCTGCGCTCGTCTCTGCCGGCCGGAAATTAAAGCAGCCTTGGACAAGGCAAAACGCCGTGGAATCCGCAACATCATGGCATTGCGTGGAGGTTGGTTGCGTTTCTTTAAAAAGCCAGGCACTGAATTTTCTCCACTTTTATTCTGCTGGTTGTTTGCGCCTAACTTCTATTGATTGTTCTCATCAAATTTCTCCCTTTCTTTCGAATACATTATTAAATATATAGTTTCCAGTTTCTCCCATTTTCTGAGCGAAGGATTTGCATACATAGTTTAAATTTCTGCGCTTTTGTTTAAAACAAACTTTCACTTTCAATTTTTGCGATTATGCAGGAACAAATTATAATTTGTTATTTTACCTATTTCTGCCAATTATCAATTTATTACCGCGAATTCGCAGAATGCACTCCAACTAAACTAATAATATTTTGGACGTATAGAAAGTTCAAAGGGGAAGGCAGTGTAACTGATTTTCTATGCGTACCATGTTTGATGTTTTGTATTGCAATTTTCAACGTAAAGCATACGTATTACATCCGCATGATATGATAATTTTGCAGATATTCCCATTGGTGACGACACATGGACTCCACTGAACGATGGTTTCAACAACGCTGCCGAGATGACCGGTTTCATCCGCAGAGAATATGGAGATCACTTCGATATTTGCGTAGCCGGTATGACGGATTAATTCAAAGAAATGGATCGCTTTCAGAAACCGTAACGTTTCGGTAGGCTATCCGCAGGGCCATCCGGACTGCAGCAGCTACACCGATGATCTGCGGTATCTGAAGCTAAAGGTGGATGCTGGAGCCGATTTTATCATCACCCAGTTGTTCTTCAAGGCAGAGGAGTTTATTCAGTTCGTCAAAGATTGCCGAAATATCGGTATTGAGGTTCCCATCATTCCCGGCATTTTTCCCATTCAGGTGTGTTTCGTTTCACAATTAAGCTGGGTTTTATGTAATCATGGAGCAATCGTTACCTGTACCATACCGATCGTAAGAAATGTAAGCTGTTTATTCTGCAGTTCAAACCTAAGCCTAGTTTACTTTTTCTGCTTCGTATGTTTTTTTTTATATTTTACTGTTGATAGTGAAATAACTGGTAATTTGTCAGTAAAAAATTATGGCAGATTTAATTGGGTTGCAGAGTTACGATTCCCTGCGGCAAGTGGTTAAACTGTCCAAACTAACGGTCCCCGCGGAAATCCTGGAAACCGTAACGCCCATCAAGGACAACGAGCAGGCCATCCGTAACTTTGGTATCGACCTGGCAGTGCGGACCTGCCGTGAATTGTTGGACGCCGGAGCACCCAGTCTGCACTTTTACACCCTCAACCTCGAAATATCCACCATCGAAATACTGAAACGTCTGGGTCTGTGGATGGAAGAACCGCAGCGCAGTCTCGCATGGAAGACAAGAGCGCGTACCGAGCTCAGCTCTGGGATGTCTAGTGCGACGAAATCTCGAATGTGACATCATACACGGTGATGTCTGGGCACTCTTTGGGCCCACCGTTTGGCTAGATGGATCTGTTTGCTAGTGTCAAAGTCCGCATTAGCGGCGTCTTAATTTAAAGATAATTATGTCATTAGGCACTGTACACATTAGTGGAAGGTCGGGAGTCGGCGCAAGGCGACTCCTCGGACTGTCAATATATTACCAGAAGTCGTTATTTCCTATTGGGTGCATGCCGATCTAAAAGAATAAACAAATCGAGACACTTGAAGAAAAGTGAAACAAAGTTATCGGCGTAAGCGAGACAATGTATGCAATGCCTGTGAGACACGTAGTAAGACTACATCCTCAATCTGGAACAACATATATTTCTACCGCAATATACGGCACCAACACATACGACCGACACATGCGGTAGTCCTGCCCACTTGGAGAACAAGCAACTGAGTGTTATAATTAACTGACAGTTGCCTGAAATTACAACAACATGACATCGCTTCCTTTACTGTAAATACCACATTCTTGATTACATTACCGTTTTAGTTTTATAGCCTATAAGTGGAAAGGAAACGGTCATTTATCCCTGATTCATCACCGATGTAGGTTTAATCGAAAGTCACATCCAAAGATTGTGGCTACTGATTCGGACAGTCATGCTTCCGTGGGAACGGCTAGCATTTATTCTCCACGCATGTGAACTGCTTGTATAACTCTTTTCACTATCGTCGCGAAATATTGTGGTTAAAAATGGAACTCTTTGCATTCGTAATCGTTGGTTTGGTAAGCAGATTTATATGAACTTTTCAAAATTAGTAATTGCATAATTTACCCCAAGTTCGAGCAAATTTTCATTGCAAACAAGTAGATCGATTACTATTTGATTGGCCTTTGCATTCCAGTTATCATCAGGTTATGCCAAGCAACTTTCTGGAATAACAACACCGGTAAAGTTGACTCCCGAAGATCACAACGATCAGTACGTTAGACTGGAAGCTGAGATTGTGCAGCTCACCAATGACGGAGGAGTCACAGGGAGCAATTTTTATTGCGATAGTTTCAGCGCATGTGATCCCATTGTTTACGCCCACCTTGACACGTAAGAATAACTACCTTAGCAATGTAGTTCGGGATGCGTTGTCCGTGGATAAAACTGGGCATTTTTCTGAGATATTTGTAATTCTCGGTTAAATTGCCACGTCTGTTGCAGTCAACGACCAAACGCCGAATGGCCAGGTGCCATAATTATGGAGCATTGGTTGGAAGTATTCCGTGTGGACAATATTAACAGCCCACTGATCAACAAAACCATCAAGCGCGAGCTGAGCTCGCCCGTATAAGGTATGCCGCTGATATAGTACTGGTAACGCCTGCCTCTCTTGCACTGTACTGCATGGTTTCACTGCCGATAATGCTGAAAAAATTTAACGCTGGAGTCTGCTAATAAGAAAATCAACGTTAAAGCTTTAAAATAAGATAGACCCGGCAAAGGTAACCTTACCATATTTAACGTAACGTAACAGTTTATTGAGTTTGAGGGCAACTGGCTATGAAGTCCGATTATGAACATTATTCTGCCTTAAGTCCTTTTCATTCTTACAATGTCATTACATTTCAGGATGCAGTTCTGCGCGTATATGTTGTAGATTACGATCCCGCGAACCCCAATGCTCGAATCAACCAGTGGGAGTGTCTGATTACCCGCCATCCGGCCGAATCTGAAATCGAAGCCCATTGGTCACCGATCTATGAGTGTATACCCAGATATCATCCAGGAAAGTTCAATTCCGTGACGTACGTTTATTTAATTCACTTATCAGTAACTGGTATGCCAAATGTCAAATTCACAGAATCAAATCTCGGATTTATTGGCAGGTTGACCTATCGTTACCGAACCTTCCACATTGACAGAAACTTGTGCGATGATTCGTTTACTGCATCCATTGCACCGACGCCTCGCAGCCGCATCACCACAACAAGTTAATTATTTGAAATAAGATATAGGCTTATGTTTCGGAACAGTAACACTTAAAGAGCTTTCATTTCTGACTAGATAATGGCTACCTTTTCACCACGCCGTACGCCTATTACTACTACAATTAGGTAAGTGTACTCACTACTGACACCTGACGGCCACTGAATGACCGACGCGAAGCAAGTACCATTGCGGTGGACGATTCGATCATTTACGACGATACGATATCATTCAGCGACGATGTACATTTAGCGCACATCCAACTTGATCCAAGTACTGTAATGACAGACACAACATGAAATGCATTTCAGGTTGCCTACAAACGGTTCTCGCTTCGGTCTGTTAACGAAATCAGGTTAAGATCCTGAGTGAGCACGGTTTCTGTTATTGCGCACGACTGAGCGGTGGCAAACAAAAATATACGTTTTTACTGCATTAATAGATATATGTTTGACCTGTGTTGTATCGACGCATTCACTTCTTTGACCTTTTGCACCAGGTATTCCGGGAGAAGCACAGCCGACGGTACACCCCACCATTCGGCGCCATATGTCCCGGGGCGTGACAACTGAGCGCAGAAACTTTGTGAGATGGAACCTTTATGCCGTTGCAACACTCAAGCGACGCACCTTTGCTAGAGGTTGACAGCACGACGCGGGTCGTTTCGGCGTGTTTTTTTTATAGTTTTATAAATTCAGTACATTGTCAGTCCAGTTTAAAAAGAACGGATGACACAACGCAATCGTTGGCAGCAGACGTCATGCTGTACGCAGCTTTGTAAATACTAACAGAGGGACTACGCGCGCGAGTTCTATCTGTGCGTTCTATGGGCGAAAGTTTGACCTCTCATGAAATTTTGTAGCACTGCATTGCAGTCTCATCACCATGCCGTTACCAAGTTAAGAATAATACAGGATCATGAATATACTTTCTGTGCAAACGAAGCGAATAATCTGACCAAAATAGACAATAATATTTATTTAATCATATTTTCCGTTTCATACACAGCTGAATGTTTATCGGCATGCGTTTGTCGGCTTGCTTTCTTGGCTCGCGTCATTGAATTGGGAATTTTAATCGGAACACCCAGTGGATAGTTTAACGCAAGTAACGTCGTTGGAGCAAGAATAGTACTAAGCTATATCAACAATTTCTAATACAGACGAGTGGTGCCAGAGGGGATCTAGGCTCAGATCTGTATTTGCACGCATTATTTAATGATTTACGGTCAATATCCTCCTCAGAAGATTCAGAAAAGTTGACCAAAAGCCCCGCTATCACTGTTGTCTTACGGCTTCAAGGGCTTGCCTTTTCCACCCAGGTAGCATACCAGATTCAGCATGTGGATTTCCGTTTCAGCTATGCGTCTACATCGAACTGCAGCAGCTACGCCCAGGACCTGCGGCGTCTGATTCTGAAGGTGGATGCTGGTGCCGATTGGTTTTCTCATCACCCAGTTGTTCTTCTAGGCAGAATGAGTTCATTCAGTTGGTCAGAGATTGACGGAATGTTGGTACAGCGGTTCTCATCATTCCCGGCATATTTTCCATTCAGATTAGTTTCATTAATAAGACACTGGCCCAGTACAAATAACAAATAAAAAACTGTAAAGTTAAGTAAAGTGTTTATGCACTTGTAGTTTTGTGGTCTTGGATTGTAGAGTTATGATTCACTGCGATAAAAGGTTAAAATTTCCAAACTAACGGCTCTCGCGGAAATCCTGGAAGCCGTAGCGCCCATCAAGAAAAAACGATCTGGCCATCCGCAACTTCGGTATCAACCTGGCCGTGCGTACCCGTCATGAGCTGCTGGACGCCGGGTCACCCAGTCTGCACCTCTACACCCTCACCCCGAAGTATCCAGTATCGAAATACTGAAACGTCTGAGTCTGTGGATGGAAGAACCGCAGCGCAGTCTCCCCTGGATGGCAGACCTTACTGAGCTCAGTCTTGGGATGTTCAGGGTTACACAGTGACATCCTGTTAGTGCGCCGATTGAAGTTATATGAGGAGCTTTTCCCGACACAGAAATGGTACAGTCCACCGTTATCGGTTCACTGAGCTAGATTCCTTCTGTCTGCTAGTGTTAAAGTCTTTATCAGAGGTGTGATTAATTTCAAAGATACGTTGCCCTTCCGGGCACTACAGTATAAGTGGCAGTTCAGCGGACGGAGCGCGGCGGCAGCAGGGCTGCAGAAATGTGATTGCATGCCTATCAAAAAGAAGAAACCAATCGAAACATTTTCACAAACAGTGAAACACAATTTTGGGCGTTATCGAGACGACGAAACACTAATGTCTGTCATGAGACTAATGAATAGAGTAGAACTTATTTCATTGTTTCAATATGGCCATGTATAACTAAATTTCCGGACCAGTGCCACAATGACTATATTATGAGTAAAGAAATAAGTTCTCATTCGGGAACGACATATGGTCCTGCCAGAGAAAGCGTACATACCGCTGCTGATATCTTCGAGACAAGCTATATATATGGAGTGTTAACTGGTCACAACGGACACTAACGCAAAAAAGCAGCATTTCCTTTACATACTGGGATTACAACCGCGCAGTCTTGTTTTGCGTATTAGGCTTGAGGTGTAAAGCAGACTGGTAGTTTGTCTGATTCACCGTCGATGTTGATCTCTAACCCGAAGTCAAATCCAAAGTTCGTAGCTACTGATTCGTATCAGTCATGCTTTCGTTGAATAATTAGCGGCTCTGCTGGCTCAACAT
>JAQGAU010005376.1:0-10354 GCA_034698045.1 Paramacrobiotus richtersi
AGATACACCGACTCTCCATCATGTTTATCCCTCAAGACCGGCTCACGGTACAATCAAAACTTTCACAGAAAATGTAAATTGAACCGCGTACGATAAGAAGCTGCACCAAAACTGGCTGACAAAAAAAAACTATTACAACTCAAGCTAAGAAGCGAGAAGCTAACAATCAGCATGGGTATACCGTTATTAACAGCACCCTGTTTTGCCTCTACACTACGTTTTCGCACACAACCTCCCTCCTTTCAGAAAGGCCAAATACACATGGACGCAAGTTACCTAAACCGGAAGAACCATGGACGCAAGTTAAACCTGAAGAAGTAACGAGCGAAGTTTCACACAAATCACAATACATTCAGAAAACCAACTTAACGCAGAATCAAAATCTTCGAGGCAAGGTGATAACTTTGGCTACCCGAAATCTCTCCAACTTTGAGCCGATCTTTAATTTGAGAAGCAAGTCGCAATACTCGTACAGAAAAGTTAGGCAATTTCAGAAAACTAGGAATTATGTTAAAAAGTCAATAAAAAACCGTTACGACCATTACAGTTACCAAGTTTCTGCAGTTGTGTTTGTACAGTACATCTCCTGAACCAGTGTTACTGCCAGTGTAGCTACCATGGTAGCGAGCCACTACGCTACGCAGCGCCCACATTAAGAAGAACACAAAGTGCATAAGGGAAACGTCAAGCTTGCCAGTTTCACACTATACCAAGTTAACACACACGAAGTTAAATTCTCCAAAAAGTACCGGTATAACAGTTTTGAGTACCAGCACAAAATAAGAGATTTGAGGCTTAAATAAAATCATATTAGTGCCAAGGACAATACCTTTGAGCATATTGCGATCCGGCTTCTCTTTATCAATCCATCCCGACAGTGTCCGCAAAATATTTTCGATAGCCACGCTGACGGCGGTAACAATTTCGTCATTATCGATACCGTACATATTCAACAGCGGAGGCAAGCCAATGCGATTTCTCAGGAGTTCACGGGTCTTAAATAACAAAACAATTATAACCACAAACTCAGCAAACATTATAACAAGGGATTGCTTGTTGAAAAACAGCTTAAAAAATTACTTACTCTGGCCACATCGCCTTTGAGAAGTTCCGCCAGTGCCCGAATGATCGATAGGCGCACTTCTTTATCCAGAGAAGGTTCTTTTAATAGTTTGACGAATTGTTCTGGGACTTTTCGCTCCATTAACTTTTCCGCACCGGATTTCTCGCGGGCCAAAACAATCAGATTGCTAAACGCTTGTCGACGTTTTTCGACGTCGTGATTGTCCGACGAGAAGAATTTCAACATTTCCGTCACGCGTTGCTCCGTGCTAGCCTGCTTTTTGCTCTACAGAAAGACCACAAAACTGACAAACGCAGTAAAAAAAATTTCTTAAATTTCATACAAAAAATTTCATTTCGTACGAAGTATTTATGATAAGTCCGAAACTAACTGAAGTCGTGAACTAAATCGAAAGTAAATAAACAACCACAAAACTGACAAAACGATTTCATAAAAAAAAGTCGTCAGTACTTCGTACGAAATTAAATTTTTGGTATGAAATTTAAGAAAAAATCCGAAACAGAAGTGAAGTCGTGAACTAAATCAGAAGGAAATAAATAATAAAAATCATTTAACCATGAAAAAACAAAAAATAATAATAAATAAATTCTTAAAATCTGAGAACGTCAGCTTTTCGAACTGAAGATTTTCAGAACGTACCAGGTCTTGTAATGCTCTACGGAGCCTCATAACGGTCTCCTGTACGTTCCCGTCTTTTGGTTCCGCATGCGCAACTTGTAGGGCATCTTTATATGCTTCATCAACGCGATTTAAGGCTTCCAATGCCTGACAGCGTCTGAACAATGCTTTGGGATCGTGCGGGCTCAGTTCCAGTGCTAAAACACAAGCCACAAGAATGAAAATATGTCACAACTTATAAGTCCAAAAATGGCAACAAATGGAAGTAAATTAAGCAGAATCAACAGAAAAAATTAAATAAACAAATAAAAATAATAGATCAGAGACAACTTAATTTCGGAAACAAAAGAAAAAAAGATCAAGAAAGGGAAAAAAGCAGCAAAAACAAGAAGTCAGAACTGAGAAAGAACGGGCAGCAAAATATGCAGGAAAAAAGGAACATTTAAAAGAAGGAAGGTAAAATGGTCAGACTGACAATTGTGAGTGCGAATATGTTCAAAATGCCAAAAAACTCTTCTCAAATCTAAAAGGTACCTTGCGTGGTAACTTTGACGCATTCCTCATAGTCTTTCAGTTTGAGATGGCACGCAGCTTGATTCTTCAAAACGGCGAGGCGCTCTTTGGTTTGATCATAGCTGGTTAGGGATAAAGCTTTGGAATAGAGGTTCAGCGCCTCCTTGAACTGGCCAGCTTTGAATGCAGCATTCCCAGCTTCCTTAACAACATTCGGGTCTTCCGGATTTCCGTCGTTGGCCATTTTTACCCCGAATCAAATGTGCACAAGAATCTGAGAAGATTCACAATAAGTTACTGCGCCCGTAATCAGTGGATCGGAGAAATAATAAACACAGAAAGATTTCGAAGATCAAAATCAGATTTTAGGATTCCGACTAGATGCGCATGCTACTGAGCAGCAACTCATGCAGAAACAGTAAAAAAACAGCTAAAGATCTTGGCGGCGGATTCATATGCGTAGGATCGTACTTTCTGGAAAGTGCAGGCACATTCCACGTGCTCAGCGCTGTTGATATAATTCTATTATTCTTACATCATAACGAAAACATACAAGAAACAGTTTTCACTGTGCATCAGAAAAATCATCAGCTGCAAAAGATTTTGCAGCTCAAATCGCCATATCTCAGGATTTCTGACTGGCCAGATAAGGACCTGCTCAACAGGCCGTGACGTCACTGCGTCGTGAAAATGTCCAAAAATGGAAAAAACTTTTTTGGGCTGAAACATGCGGGATTCCATTCCACCAGGTCGAACACCAATTCAGCATGATTAAGTATTGTGAATTCCATTTACGAGATCGGTCCGTATTTCCATTTTGGACCACAACATTCGATCAGCCCAGCTGATAAATTTAAAAACTCAAAAATCATTTGAGCTGATAAAATAATTGTGTCTGGTCATATGACGTGATCATTTTGTGAATGCGCATAAAACCCGCGTCTTATCGTTGCCTCGTCGTATGCGACTATGAACATATCGATTATACCGCGAGCCCTCCGTACTTCCCTATCATTCCCGTTGCGTGCACTGATCTTAACCGCCGCGACACACGTTCAATCACAGACCCGTGATTACCGGACAGCACCAAACTCCCGTGATAAAATGTCCGCCAATGAAGGAGACAACTGGAAGACCGCCAAATCCATCTACGAGTTCCACGCCACGGACATTGACGGCCACGACATCGCCCTGGAGAAATACCGTGGTAAAGTGCTGATCATCGTCAACGTAGCCTGCAAATGTGGCTTCACCAACGATCACTACAAGGAGCTGGTGGAGCTGTACGACAAGTACCACGACCAGGGCCTGGAGATTCTCGGGTTCCCGTGCAATCAGTTTATGGGCGAGGAGCCGGGGACGGAGAGCGAGATCAAGGAGTTTATCAAGTCCTATAACGTGGCCTTCGACATGTTCGCCAAGGTGGATGTTAACGGTGGTAAGGCGCACCCGCTGTGGAAGTATCTCAAGGACAAGCAGGGCGGGACGCTGCTTGACGCTGTTAAGTGGAATTTCACCAAGTTTGTGATCGACCGTCAAGGACAGGCCGTGGCGCGGCATAGTCCGCAGACGAAACCCAAGGAGATGGAGAAGGAGCTGGAGAAGTTTCTCAACGCTTGAACCATGAACGTTTCTCGCCGTGCTCTCGGCGTCAAATTCCGGGATATTTAGTGATGTTTTATTTGAGTTTTACTTGTGCTACAGTACTCCTATGATCGATCGCACATCCGCCGTTTAATAATTATGTTGTGTTAGTATGCTGAAATTATCTTTGTCGCGACGCAATAAAAGTTATAAAACCACAGTACGCTTGAAATGATTTTTCTGATTATTAAATTTTTTTGGTCCGCCTTATGGCTGGCTCAACGCTGTACTTCATCTGTCAATAATAATTGTAGATTCTGTGTTATTAATTATTATATTTCACTGCAGTATCAGTTATAGTAAACCATACAGACGTAGTTTTATTTTGCACACCAAATGCATATTTCAACTGCATTAATGATTTATCGGAAACAAAACACAATCTATTAGATAACAAACTATTCATCCGGTAATGGAAAACGGCCCATGAATTCTCCATATTCATCGAAATTGTTGATACAGGATGAAAATACAACAACAAATACACGCGATCTAACATTCCCAGTGCGAAAATATACCGCACGTCCCAATGATAAAGAATCGCAGCCTTTCAATAAATATCCCTCGTCGCTTCGGAATAAGATGGTGGGGGCGGAGCCGACGGCGCGGGCCCTTTGGTTGCGCGGTGAAAAAACTTCCCAGCCGTCCTCCTGATCTGATCCACACCGGCCGCCGCCACCTGGACGTAGTCGGTCCGGGGCTCCTCCTCCGGGATGAACGGCTGGGAAATGACCGGAACGGCTGGCATGGAGATGTAGTGGGGTTGCCGGCCGAAATACTCGTAGTGTCCAGGGGGATTCACTGGAAAAAGTCCAAGATTTTTTTGATTAGTAGCCCATAGTCCATAATCCCCGTCGAAAAGGCGGCCCTACAATACAGCGAAAATACTGTATGCTTTTCATTTATATCAAAACTGTATGCGTTAAAACCGCACCGGCAATGTGTGTGATATTACAGCATGTAAATATTTTAGAAGCGCTTAATTGTAAAAAGAGGTCAAAACCCTTGTTACGCAGTAAAAAGTTCTGAAAAGTTAATGCTTAATTCGCAGTTTTCAAGGAAACTCGGGCAAAGAGAAAAAGTTAATTAAACACGACAAATTCAGAAAGATATATTACGCGTGAATGTTACGTCAATACGATTTTGTGATACGATGTTTCTAGCCATCACACTACGATTCTAATGATGACTACAAACTAACGCCGTAAGCTGTTCCGTTAGTTCCGTATGCCAGCAGTTAACCCTGTTACTAAACTCGCCTAATTTCAAGTTAACTCATATCTCCGAACGCTAGTTAAAAACGGCTACATATTTCTAGATATTAACCGTCGAATAAAATGATGAATAGGACAATTCCGATTTAAAAAGATCTTACCATCAGCTGGAGACGGATGTTCCGCTGGTACCATCACCGGCTGCCGCGGCGCCACCGGCTGCAGATCATCATCATTACAGTCACAATCGCAGTCACATCCACACTCCGGACACAATTCCCGTCCCACCAAACACGCAATCACAATACACAACACCAGCAACACCATCAAAATGGACAATTCCACCGCCCGGATAACAATCAGCGTCTGATTCACATAGGCATCGGCTGACGCTTTGGTAACCGGTAAGGCCGTGGTATTAGTATTGACAGCCGTCAGGGTGGTGGGTTTCGCATACTCCGCTTTATCCATGTATGAGCGGAACTCGGTGGCCATGTAGATACCCATGCCGATCAAGAGGATGGAGGTGAGCATGTAGAAGAAGTACTGGGCGTTGAATAGGCACTTCCGGCGGTAGGGGGTGGTGTAGCGGGACATGGAGCAGATGCCCATGGAGGCGGCTATGCAGGCCGGCATGCCGATCCAGATCGTCTGGAAACCGAACACGATGTAACAGGGAAACATAATCAGTAATTAAAAAAAATAAAGAAATAACAAAAATTTATTTTAATAATAAAACTTTAATGTTAATAATATAGTTATTAATAGTAATCATTGACCTAATCGTATATTAATAAAGAAATTATATATCATAATTCAAACCAGTACAGACGTGTCTGATCAAGAAGGCAAGGTGGGAAAAAGCAGGCAGCACTCATACAGAAAAAACAAATACGATATTACGCGCCTATGTTATACCCATAAATGCTACAAAGATCTTTGGTGAAACCACAACACATTGAGCCATTACACTGCGTTCACACGGCATGTTTAACTATCGGAATGCCGTCTCGCATCATTACTTCCTTTTATTTCAGTGACTGTTTAATTTGTTCTATTGATCTTATACGCTTTGTTAATTTTAATTTTGGATGCACAAGTCAAACTCGATTATCAAATTCAGTATACTTTCTGAATCGCGACGGAAACTGCACGAAAAAAAAATATGTAAAGAGCATTAATAGCGCGCAGGCTTAAACTGTATGTAGCAGGACTTACAAAGATCTGTTACTTTGTGCTAGACACGTACTGGCATCATCTTGGAAATACTGTCATCCTCATTCATAACACGTCCTGCAAACAATAAAAAATTTATGTGGTATATATACAAAATATATACAAAATTTATGTGGTAAGACAAAAGAGATAACAATGCACCGACAAGGGAGAAGAATCGCACATTAACACTATAAAAATTAACGGTTTTCAGCTTCGTGGACTTGATTATATTTTGGCGATGCTGTCGGCATTTTTCATACAAGTTCGTCGATCACCTTTTTGTGCCATTATTCTACACCGATTATTAATTTCACCCACTGCATTTTCTTGGTTGCACCAAACATTCTGTTACAGAAATTCACAATAAATGTACTTACAGAAATAAGTTCATATACAGACTACGGAGTATTATCCAGAATCATAGAAATGTTAATGAAAATGTCGTAACTGGAAGTACTGCAAGAAAAGCAGTTTGAATTAACAAAAATTAATAAACTAAAAAGCACTTTTTAATTCAGAAAAAAGGGTTATTTATTCAATAATCAAGCGCAAAAGTGACATATTGAATCTAAAACGTATTAATGTTTAAAAAATACTGAATTAGTACTGTAGTAATATTTTAATAATATTTTAGTAATATTTTAATAATATTAAAAACAAAAAATCGGTATTTGACAAATATTATTGTTTCAGTTATCGTACCTGCAATATCCACAATCAGAGCGGCAATACTGGTGACAATAGCGAGACTGTGCAGGATCCTCACACGGCACCGATGGCGCAGAATCTGTGGCCGATCGCCCATTAATCTCGCTGGATCAATGTTGCTGACCATTCCCGGCTGGTTATAGACCGACTGATGTCTGCCAGTCGGCACCGGCTGCAATCCCAGGCCACCGCGAGCCATTGCCAAACAGGAGCTGATTAATCCCATACTCAGATATCACAATTATCCGTCATATTTTCCAGTATATAACTGAATACTGCCTCAACATGTACGGAGTCGGGGATTCAAATTAAAGATAAAATTAATAATATTTCCATAAACAGTATAACAACTTTCCGGTCGACCAGTTTTACTCTTAACAGAAATTAACATCGATTCATCTGCATTTTGAATTTCGAGGGTGTGTTGTAACAGTGTTGTGCTGTCTGTGAAGGTTTACCTCTTTAATAATCAGCTAAATGACTATTGAGCAATATGTTGCTAAGCATGAAACCGTCCGTCTAAAAATCTGCCGAAATGCCAATTCAAAGAACAAGAGCTGCAAGAGGTATTAAGAAACCAGCAGCACAATTTTCGGGGATCTGACTGCGAAAAAGAAACACGCTCTTTGTGCTCAAAGAGATATACACAGATCGCAAAACCGATCCGATCGTCAGCTACCATCTGATCGTCTATCAGATATTTCACCACAGGCAACCACTGTTCTACGGCATATCCGACAACATATTTCTTACTCATGAAATAAAGTAAAGGCAGATTCATAATAATCTGGTTTAAAATCGCTCTAAATTTTTCATTTAAAAATACGTGTAACGGTAGTGTATCAGCATTTCCACCTATCCATTTGTAAACGCATCTGTCAAGCTTTCATTTAACAACCGCAATTAGGGAAATTTTCCATTCTTCTGATCAAGATCAAAAAGAAACAACTTTTAATCATTCAAAACAAGACAAACACATACATTTCTAAATACGGCTCTTGAACGCAGACAGATCCAAAATCCTATCCAGAGTTCTGCACATGCCAACCATGTCTGATTGTGAATACAATTAATTTGCGCAATTTATTTTTTATTTATTTTTCTTTTTGAGAGCATTTAAAAACACTAGAAGTACACAAGAAGTTTTTGCTCATTACGTACTGCATTCACTGTGCATTAGAAAACAGAATTACAGTTTCCAGAAATAACCGATCAGTCTCGAAAAACTGGCAAAATTTCGCAATTGGTAAGATATTTACAAAGTAGGCCGTCGTGAGCCACTGCCCTTGACGTCCTGTTCATACTGAAATTCTCGTAGATTGGCGCGCTCAAGGAATTCTTTACGATCCAAGAAGCCACCCTTCCCTTTGTTAAACTGCGTCAGGTCTTCTTCTAGCCCATGATCAGCTTTGTACTTTTTCCAGTCCATCTGGGATTTATCCTACCATAAGCACAAAAGATTTCTAATGCTTGTCTTAAACTTTGGCTCAGGTCTCTCTAAAGTTTACAAATTCTCACATCATTATAAAAAAATAAAAACGTATTTTTCCTGCTCCCACAAACAATGATTTCTAAACTAATCCTAACATCAAATTCAAAAAAAAATAATTTAAAAATAAAACAAACATAAACAAATAATCGGATAAGGCGCAACTTTCTGGTTTTCAATCGCAGATTAAAAGTAAAAAATACATGCCAGACCACGTAACGGCTGCCAGAGCTTGGAATTTATTCGATACTAAATATTTGCCATCAATTAATAATTACACGCATCCGTCAACATTTAACCGTTTTTTCTATAAATCCATTTTTTTCACTCACCAGTGTGGACACCTTTTTCTTTCCCCCTAACTTGGCTAATACTGATCCCAATCCCGATAATGGCGCCGGAGCTGCTTTTGTGGAACTGCAAAACCGACATAGGTATTTCAGATGCGTCGAAGATGAATGAACGAGTCTTCTATTAGTTTCTCCATTTCTATAACCGAACTATTACATAGATAGTTAATTCCGCGATTACTGTCGATTTGCGCCTGCTTCCAAAATTGAGGGTCGTTACTTGGAGAAAAAAAAGTTTTTTCAAACTTGGAGACTTTACGAAATAAAGTGTATCTACTAACTAATTCCCTTCAGCGAGAAATGCGAGCAAAAAAAGACAAATAAGTTTGTCAAAATATACGATTAAAAAAAACTGTGACCATTTATTTAATGATGGCTTGTTTCATTCTATAGTACGCACGTTCACAAAATTCTCGAAGATCAAATAGTTGTGAGCCACTCTACTATGACACTACAATCTACATACACAATTAACTACCATGTGGTACATTTTTCCAAAACAAAACCATTTTTTATTCAAAGTTAGCACGCCATCGAAACTGGCAATCGGTACTGCAAAAAAAAGGCAAGCGTTCCCTTCCGCGTAAAAGAAAACGTCAAGAAAAATCAGCAATAAAAAAATAAATATGATTGATTGCTTGTTGTAAGAGCAGCGGTAAACGAAAACAACTCGAATAAAAAAGTCCTGGCAAAAAAGTAAACAATATATTTTCCAAGAAATACAATAATTACCATCTGTTTTCACACGTTCTAATGCTGTAAAAATCCCAGCAGCTTCACAAAACAACTTTCTACTCATAATCCGCTCGCCTACCTGGATGCATGTGGCGCAGGGGCAGATTTCGATGTGGAATCAAAGGACGACGAGGAAACGTCAGCACTGTCACTTTGTTCATTCCCGGCTGTCGTGCTCGTCGCATTGGGATCGCTGGTGCCCGGACTGGGTGTCGATGAGGAATAGCCGTTCCCGGACGAGGCGCCGGATGCTGGGGCATGGAGATTAACATTCCCGGTGGTTGTGGAGGGTTTCTTCGGCAAACACACCAGTGTTTCGTTGCTCGTCGTCTCGTCATTGTCGTTGTTGTCCAAATCATCACCGTATTTGGTTTTCTTCTTCCTGTGCAGTCGAAACAAAGAAATTTAGCAATTAGGGAGCTGTAAAATTTCCCGAAAATCGGAATTATCGCACATTCCTATAATCATTCTCCGACTGGAGCAATAATGCAATTAAAGACTTATCATAAATAATAAATAAAAAAATATTATATATAATTTTCCTCCTTTTCTCAAATTAGGATGTCATAGTTCGAGAAAAGACTCTGCACAATATCGAAAACGTTTCAACATAAACTGATAAATATTAAGTCATAAAACATCATCGATCGTCATGTAAGAACCTGCTGCTTCGAATATCGTACCCGCGACTGGAAGCTTTTCCGCGAACTTTACGCTTCCGTTTGCGTTTTCCGACATCTAAATCGGTGTCTCCGCCGCTGCTCGGTTCCAGATCAGCTTC
>JAQGAU010005377.1:0-10354 GCA_034698045.1 Paramacrobiotus richtersi
AGATACCAGGAAGATTACCCGGAGTTAGCCTTTCAGGAAGTCTTAACACCACCGTTAAGACGATGGTATCTATTACAGATCGATGCCGAGGTACGTAATTATATTGTATTACCTACAACAATCTGAATATGTAATTTGTATCAGTGGTTAGTAGACTCAAAATATGATTATTTTGCTGTCAATAAAAATCAATGTTCAATCAATAAGCGTTCCGGGACATTTATCTGTATTGTATTACGTACGAAAATTTGACTTTGACTTCATATCAGTGGTTAATAAAATATCGTAATATATATCCTAGTATCTAGTACTAGTTCCTATTACGGAACTCCGTCCCGGGATAACGAAATCTTCCGAACCAAACAACCTCCGCTAGAATAAAGTTTACTATCGGATAGAGCATAGCTCAAAACGGGGACACATGACGTTTGATTTCGAAAGAAACCCACTGGCAGTACAGGGCAGGAAAAAATGGATTTTTTGCCTCACACAAAACGATACATGATAATACCAGCTAACTAATACCGTATAAATATTACTAAGCGTTGCTATGATCAAATTTATACGTACCATTATATTATACGTATGTAACGCGTATCAAATACGTATCAAATTTATACGTATGTAATGGAGAAACCAATCAGAAATAAGTATTTAGCAATCTGCAGGTCAATCTGAAGAGTTATCTCTGGTAGAAACTATGTAAACCGCCGGTTTAAAACCGGCACATCCTACACACTGCAATTGTTTTCGCTCTGGTCTAGCCGAGCGGTCTAGATCAGAAATACATTGTTAATGAGTAAATTAATTGTTAATGAGTACTGGCCTAAACACATAAACTGTTCTGGTAATCTAGACACTCGGAAAAGCAGAAGCAGTTGATACCAAATTTCCCGGACTGTCGTAATCTGAAAGTATTTCTCACTGCAAAATGACGATCGATCGAATTTAATGAGAACTATACGGTGTAGCAATTCAAGACACACACTTAGTCAAACAGGAATTCACGCTTTACCAGTAGGTTTTTCTGAAATCCCGGACTAATTCTATGAATCTGGACTTCGCACACAGGGAACGCTCCGCATTGTTTGACTTGAACTGCAAACGCTGTTTACCAGAAGGGGTAATTTTGATTCTTAAGCTGTAGGTTTAAATAGAAATAATTAATTAGCAATATTTCGCGAACTAAAGAGACGTGATATTAAAAATGAAATGATCTGCTTCAGTGTCGAACGTTCGAACTGAAACAGAACGGAATAAACCAAGAACAGGGACGGGATATTTTGTTTTGGGAGCAAACGTTTGAGCTGACGCCAAACGTAACAACAATAACTATCTTACGAGCGAAAGTTTTTCGAAAGTTTAAGCGGAAGCAGAACGAACTGCATGCTAGAAACGGACCGGATATTTTCGTTCGATATCGAACATTTGAACCAAAGATGACAAAAATAAAATCAATATTAAAATAGGGATATTTCGCGTTATCACCGCCACTCGGGTCTGAAGCACGATCACACAAAAGTACAGATATATTAACATATGTTATGCCGGTGGCATGACCGTGTTCAGGTTTTTCTCATGCAAACAGAACAAAACACCAAACAGTTCAATTTTTCTCAATGTCTTCATCCTCTGAAAAGTTTAGAGAATGGAGAACTATTGTTAAAAATTGGCAGTGTAACCGGTAAAATCCCGCGCTAACGGCAAAGCTGACCGCGAACATATTCGCCTGTAAACCGGTAAAATCGGCCGGAGGGCGGAAATTCCGTCCGTCGTAAATTTCTTACACCTAAACAATCTCCGTCCCAAACGTTCAGCATGCTCAGGGACATTAACTTAGAGATCATCCGGACAGTTCGGACCTCTCTAAATATTCTGTTAGTATGGGCAAAATTATCGGGCTCGAGCCGTCTGGTGAATCCGTGAAGCCGATTATTTATTAAGTGTCGGGTTGAAACTGCTTACTTGATCCCGCCAGGCAAAAATGACCGAATGATCTTCAGCCCAGTGCACGCGGAAAAAAGAAAAAGAATTTTTGAGCGGGCAAAATTTATGGCGGGCGGAAATTTTGTCCTCCGGACGATCTTGCCGTCACCGGCGAATACCACAAACCTAGAGAAACGCTTTTTCACTATGTTCGCCGAATATGTACTCGAGAAAAACACCAAGAAAGTTCGCGACCAGGGCTTTAGCTCCAGGATCGAGCGGAAATGACGAAATGAATAGCGAAGAACATTCAGACACAAGTGATCAGAACGAACTCGTTTTAAAGAAGAGCTGAAAAGTATAAGTTTTCGAACCAATTCTGAACACTGATCTCAAGAAACCCTGAGGCGGTAGCCGAAGGTGTTTCTTGTATATAATATATCCTAATATCCTATATAATATATCCTAATATCCTATACAATATATCCTAAATATATATATCCTAATATATAAAATCAAAATATATTCTACTATTATATATAAAACTCGAAAGTTTTCCGAAACATTTATCTATTATATGATAGTTAGTGAATAGGACTAAAAAATGTGTTGTGGAGTTGTTAGCTATCTGATTGTGAGCAAACTCTGCCGTTCTACATGATGTGTTTATGTGGTTGTAGGCGGGAATGTTCATAGCCAAATGGTTTGTCCTCTTAATTCTTGACGTTGTCTTAATGACGACTCTATGGAGATACCGACAAACCAGAAAAACAATGGTTGCTACCAAAAACAAACGCAACTCTGGCAACCGAAATGCCAACTTGATTGTGATCGGAAGTTTAACGCTGTACACGTTAACCCAGTGCCCCTACGTCCTTCTGCAATGTTTAAAAATCGCCTCTCGACCACCGTATTGCACTATGCATTTGTCAAATGCTCAGGAAGGCCGGGCCAGACCCGCCGTTAACATCGTTTACTGGAGCTATTATTCCGTGGTCTTCTTCATCTACCTTGCATCCAGTTCCAAGTTCCGCCAACAATTTCGCGCACTGTTCGGCTCCGTTCCAGCGAAGAAAAGACCCCAAAGTGGAAAAACGACAGTTCGTCGCAGCATCAGTACGGACACAGTCATGACCTTGGCTCATGTCAATCGAAATACTCTACACGAATCATCATCCCAAGATGATCTGGAAGACATGACTGCGGGAAAAGGTCGCCACAGCGATGATGATAGTCTCTAGATTATTACATAATTTCACCATCACCGTTTGCTGCAAACACGTATTCTGCCGAAAACCTCGCACAAACTGCAGTAACACGAATGCTGTACATTGTTTCTATGCGCTGCGCTATTTGGGATGAATAAAAATGTCCGGTGATGGTTCACAAAGCGCACACCGCACTACTTCAAACGATCATTTATGAAAGCGCCACCAAAAAAAATTGCATATGCGTATGCATATGCGATTTGGACCGTGCAAAGCACGGTTTTTGGAAAAAAGCGTATCTTTATTCTCGACTTCGTGCCATTGCAGAAATCGGTGCTCTGCGATTGGTTGGTAAGGTTCGGTGGGCTTCTCTCTAATACATTTCGGGGTGATTTTATTGGTGTTTATTAAAGAATGGTAATAGGATCCAATACCGTATGCCCGGCAAGTGATCCTATTGGTGTTCATTAAATAATGGCTGATAGAGGAAGTAGGGAGTGAGGAGAAAGTGAGGAACGGGCAGTTTGCTTGTCTGCTTGTGTCTCACTCAACAGGAAGAAAGAAAGTGAGACAATGCGACCACAGGCTGATGAAACAATCGCATTAAAGGCTTTGAATTTGTTCTGGAACAGACAAACAGTTTCCTTGCCTGTCTCTCTGAGCCGACAGGCGCAAGTGATAAGTGGTCAGTGGCCATGCCGCGCGCGTGGCTTCGTCAGTCGGCAAGCATTCAAGCGTAGCCGAAAATTCCAGTCCTTCAGTTTTCGCTTTTCTAGACCAATAAGCATACTGACACGAAGAATCTTCATTAATAGTAATGCATTATTGCCATTTATTTGTTTTTTTTACTGTAAAAAATTTACTATTATAAATAATTGACCAGTATTTAATTAATCAGCAATCTGCCGCTATTTTAAATTCGCTAATTTCAGATGTACTACTACTAGCAATTTACAGTTAGTAATTTTCTGTTAGCGATAACTTGAAATCATTAATTTATCATTGATAATTTGTTATTGTTGAATTATAGTGCTATTAGCTAACGATCGTTTGGTTTGATTGACTGATTCATTGTTCTTATTAAAGTAATTATAATCGTAAGTTTACTGTCTTTGTATAACAAGTATTTAAAATACTACTTGTTGTTACTTTTGTTTATTCATTTACTAGCTTACCCTGTAAATAATGTAATTGTTTAATCATGTAACTATATAATTACCTAATCGTGTGAGTACGTAATCACGTGATCATGCTATTTTATGTCTATCTATTTTATGACTATTTTATGTCTCAGTTTTTTATTTTTTTATTTTATTTGTTTTTCTAAATCTTGATTTGATTTTATCTTCGAATTGTTTACGTGAATTTTATGTTTTATTTAATTTTATATTCTAATTTCTAATTTCAGATTTTAATTATATATTATACTTCTGTGTTATAATTTCATGCAATAATTTTGTATTATAGTTTTGCATTTTAATTTCGTATTCCTATTTTATTAACATTTTTTATTTTATTTCATTACTTTTATTTCATAACATAATTTATAGTTCTGTATTGTAATTTTACAGTATGGTTTTATTTTGTAATTTAATACCGAAATACAAAATATAATATTATATTATATTTAATTCCAACCGGAACAACTCTCCAGAAGAATTGTATCTAAACTGGAATGCAGGAACCTCATTGCCCTGTACTGGATGTGCTGCTGTAAATAATGGTGGTTGGGCGCTGCATGACAGTTCTGGTTTTAGCTGTAGTATAATCGGTAACAACGTGACTGTTTTTACCGGTGGTGAATTAGCAAATAATCTAAAAGAAAAACTAATCGAACGTTTTCTGTTAATTACTGATGAAATTTCGCGTGTTCCTGAAAGACAATGCATGAAAATTGACGACAGACCGTATGAGGTCTGTGAGGCAATTACGAAAGCTGATGCATATTTTGGTGAAAGCCTGTGATTGCCAAACAAATGCCAATATCCAACAACGGGTAATTTGCTTTACGATAACACTTAATTCACTTCCCAACTACAGTCCGCATATGTTAATAATATATAATTATTTAAATAATCTTTTAAGGGCGCGGTTTGTTATATTGCCGAACATAATACCGTTTCGAAACATTAGGTAATTTCCTTTCTAATAATGCTAACCTGACTTCCTAGTTTTCGGTCTTGTATGCTGATAGTAAATAATTCGGTACCTGTCCGTACATTATAGGCACATGACGCTGTTCTAAATGTTGTGGATATAAATAAATTTTCTTGTAACTCAAATTCAGTATATAGAGAAAAAGGCTTTTGAAGCATAACGGTGAAGATGCCTAGTTAATGAGGCGACTTTCCAGTCAAATATGCAAGATACGAAAAAGTTCGTTGTTTGTCACTATCGAAAATGTATATTTTCTTTAAGTGTTTATCTATTCCGGTTAGTGCGGTTAGACGCTCAGCTTAACACTGCGCCTATGTCAATAGCAGGTTATTGCCGAAGACAAGTTCACTCTCTTGACATGAGTGATTTATATTAGAATAATGACGTATTTTGATAATACATGGTTTTGCAATTTGTTTATGTTGATTATGGCAATATCAGATTTACTGTTTTCTGGACTGTGTCATATTTTAGAATAGGTCACTAGAAAAGAAGTTCATTTTTTACAACTGGTAAATTCACTTCCCAACAACAGGTTATGTGTACTAATAAAAATTAATGGTCAAAACGTTGTAGGCAACAGGATGATCAGCAAATTGTTATTCTGCCCGGATATCTGTAAAGATCAGCAGTTACAAAGCGGAGCTTGTTTAAAGATTTAATTGTGCTAAGACGGATTTTTGTCGGATGGTTTTCGTTTGAAAACCCAAAATAATGCACTATGACAGTTTCGTAACGGTTGCTGTATCCAATGAAAAGCAAGTGTAACGGCATGTCCTGTTTTGGGCTAACAACTTGGTGAACCGGTTGTGTTTTTGCTGGGACGAATTTTGCCCAATGATTCGCACTGGGTAATGAGCCGGTATTCATAATGCATTATTTATGATGCTATTTGTTAATAAAAACTAACTGTTATTTTGTTTGTCGTGGTTGCAAGTTGATCGATTGACGGAGGTTGTAAAAATGTAGCCTCAAATTACAGTACTTTGGGATAGTAATGGGAATAAAGTAAATAAAAAGTAGTTTACTATCGCGTTTCCGTTTGCAATGGTGGTTCATAAGTCGGCACGATAACATGCCAACAACTAAAAATATTGTTGGGAAAAAACAGAAAAGAACAAAAGAAAATAAGCTAAAAGACGCAAATAAAGCAGATATCTATAAAACACCCATCTTTAAGACGAAAAACTGACTGTTAGGAAAGATAAACGTGTGAGAGTTGCAATTTTATAATGCTACAATTTTATGTTATAATTTTGTATCGAAATTTATACTGTAATTTGATGTTATAATCTTACATTACAACTTTGCATTTTATTTAATATTGTAGTTCTATGTTATAATTTTGAACTAAAAATTTTAATTATAGGTTTCTTTTATAATTTTAAAAAGCTGCTGAAGTGCTAGTCTTACCAGCAGGTGACCGGCAAACAAACGTTGAGTTTCGATAACAAGTACTTTACGTCATTTCCTAACAGTTGATTTTTTTTACTGATAATACGTGAATAGTTGTAGCTAACAGGAAGGTTCTGGATGGCCGCAGAAATTTCTGTATACGAAGTAAGGTAATTTTACGAGCTTTTAGTCGCGTTTAGAGTCACCATTATACTGAACAATTACTTCTTTGTTAACGGAAAAACTGTTTGACGAGAGGTTATTCTGGGTTGCTGTATGTAAAAACAGGCAAGTGTTATGACATTTGTTGTTCTTATGTACTAGCCTATTTAAACCATTCTGTCTGTACATGTTAATCATTTTTATATTTCCTGGGTATAACTATTTTAACTTTGGCTCCCGGGCTGCGATAGATTGAATTGGTTAACGTCCATGGTCGAGCTGTTGTCGTCAATTTTTTGCTTGTATGGAACTGGAATTAGTGCACTAAATATAATTGTACCGTTTATCAGTAATGGAAACAAAAATGTAATGCGTTTATGATATTTGTTCGTTTGTAAGTGGTGATATTATTTTATTATGCGGGTTTGTCGGAATTAAATAGGCTTTGAGCGCATCATTTAACAAGTTGTTTGCTGTTTAGTTTGCAACTTTTATAGCATCAACGGAATGTTCACCTTAACAGCTACACGCGGTAAAAGTATTACAAGCTAATCACGGCTTGACCAGACTGCAGACCATGTAGCCAAATAAACCCGAAAAAAATTAATGTGGAAATAACCACGAGAAAACCTAAAAAATCGACATGCCGACAAAAGCAGCCGCATATTGTAAGTAAGTCTGAGTTTTATGTTTGTATACTGACCGTATATTGTTGGGAAATCGTAGTATCGGAATCGCTCTGTGCCGCTATTTTAGATACTGCTCTGCCCTGCAAGTCTTGAATTAACCAAGGTTGTATAATGTTATTCAAAAAGAATAAATATTTATATTTATATATATGATTTTTGGTGAACAATATTACGCATTTCCTGAGTAATCAACTGTTTTGCTTTACATATTACCTTTGCAAGCTAGATGTCCAGAGGAAGATTATGTAACAATAAGAGTGCGCAAAACTTTCTTTTGGAACATTATCGTGAGGGAGAAGGTTCACCGCCTTTTGTTAACGTATTGTCTCTTTTAAATTCGAAGACTGACGAAGGATAACTTTGTTATCCTTATTCCTGGATTCTGTCACAGTCTAAACGCTCAACAGGCGTTTCGCTTATATGACGTATCAATATCAGAACCGCTGTGGAACCACACGGTTTTCGTGCATAACACTTATCCACGTTGCGCCTGTTTCAACAGTACTATGCATCAACCATCAACGAAAAAGAACCATGACAGATTCAATTAGTTTGTAAAGCGAACATTTCGTAAGAGCACAAATCGTTCCATCTCAGACAACTCGCATCACAGACGTGTTAATATGCGCAAGCATGATAGCTGCCAAAAAATGACCACGTGAGTGCGTAAAGCTAGGCCAGGTTGCACAAGCTACCTTCCACTCATTAAGCTACCTTCCCCTCTCTCTTGATAAGGAAAACAGGCTGCTTCTTTCTTATTCTGAAAGCGCGTACCAAAAAGAAACCGCGCAATTGGATGCATATTCGCCGAACCAGTAGTATTATTCCCAAGCGGTTCTATGGTCAGATGCAGCTCCTCCTCCGCCCTTATTGGGATAAAGAACTACGCCTTTGGTACACGAAGTCGACCTATTTGACTGTTTGTCGATTAGTTCTTTTTTGAACTTCCCTCACTCGGTCGTATTAATACAAAAAAGACAATAATATATATTATTGTCTGTAAACCCGTAAACCCCCGAATTTCCGATTTTTGTTTTATATTGTCATTCTGTATTATTATGACTATTAATCAGAACTGCATTTTCAAAATTTATATGGTTATTCCATACTCAGATTTCGTAACGGAATTCTACGCTATAATTTTTATCGACCGAAGCGAAGGTGCTCTATGCTCATGTCAAAATGGTTGTCGTGTCGGTCTGGCGGTAGATATCTTTAATTATTATATTAATTATTAATACTATGATTGATATTAATTTTTGTCCGTTCGTCAAAATATCAACCCCGTTACATAAAAATTGTTATGTGTGCTTTCTTCGCTTCGGTGATTCAGTGCCAGCCAATAGCGAGTGAACTTACTTACATAGTATTATGACTTCCCGTGGTGGCTTTTATATCATAATTTTTGTTTGTGATGATACACAACAGTTTTGTAGTCTCATTTTATATTATAATTTTATATTGTAAGTTTTTGCTTTGTATTTTGTTTTAGGATTTGAGCGTTATATTATAGTTTTTTAATATATCTGGTTTTGTATTGTACTTTCACAAGACAATTTTATATTATAATTTTGTGTTCTTATGTTATAATTTCTGTAGTCGGTAGTTCTAGGGTAGCGGTGTTTACCGACCAGAGATGGGAAAATGTTAAAATATCATGAGCTCGTCAATAATAATTTGCTTTGCCGATTTTTGTACTCGTAGCTTTCATTATTTATACAAAATGATTTATTATCATGATTATAAACCTATTGGTTAAAATGAAACCTTCCAACAACCGCGGTAACTTTGGAGAAGCCGTGCCGTTGAAAGGTAACGGCCTGTTGTTGTGAAGTGACTAATATTGTTCGGTAACGACCAGTTGCTGAGAAATGACCGGTTATTGGGAAATAACTTGTTTTTAAATAAAATCTCTTCTTTGATGTGTTTCTTTGTTTGGAAACGAACTTTTTATTCTTTTTGCGCTTTCATAACAACCACGCCTTATTTAAAACAGCTTGGCGTGGTTCTCCGAAGGATGTCTTTATTCATCGCCGGTTTGTGTTCCATGCAGGGAGTAAAGAAACTGTAATCCAGCTATAACCGTTATTCGACAATTCACCGACCAAACAATTTACTTGAATTAAAATTATTAATTATCAACTTTCGAATTTTAATTTTACACATGATATTCGACCACTTCACTCAACAGTCATAATCAATATCAGAAGGTCAATCAACAGCAAAATATACTGAACAAACAAACATTATGAACAAACCCTATATTTTGTTCAACAGTGACCTTCAAAATCCACGAAAATGCTCCGCATATCATATGCGTAGCGACAATAGGTCGCGGCAGTGTCTGCCTTCCTAACTGACTTGCTTTCCAAGAAAACCCTAAAATAACAAGACATAGATATTTTAAGGAAATGCTTAAAAGCGAAGCAGAAAAACCCGTCCAATCGACAAAATACACTTCCAGTTCTATCAAGCGCACATTTCGCCGAAGGCAAAGATAAGACGTGTCTATTGAACACAGTTTTAGTCACGCATTCATCAAAAGGGGAAAAGCTAACAAATTTACAGCGAATAACGTTTTGAGCTCGAAGGGTGTCAAAACCGAAGGATTCCACTAAATCATGGTCAAAACGAACAGTCTGTCAGGAATTAACGCTTCTTTCTGACTGACTCATTAAAATACTGCTCAAAGCTAGAAAGATGTCCAAATAGTGCGAAAAAGTCAGCATTTTTACTTACGGTTTTAAACGATTCCACTCCGCGAATAAATGCGTCAGCCTCTCGACTGCAATTCAGCGTTCTTGTCGTGTTCTGTTG
>JAQGAU010005378.1:0-10354 GCA_034698045.1 Paramacrobiotus richtersi
CCTGCTTTTCATGAAGTTTATATTCCCGGGAACAAGCTGAGGTCTTTTGATCTGGCGGTATTCGCACCGGTGGCCAACAGTCTTCGAGTAAGTGGCGCCTTCACTGGTGCTTCTTTTTATGCAAGCTCAAGAATAAAATCTCAGAATCTTAAGGCTTGTGCAGTGAAAGTGACTTCGCTTAAATGGATAGCCATGCATCTACCCATAAACGGTTCACCCAAAATTTGCACATGAGTTAAGCTGATTAAGGTTTTCGCAACAATCGAAAAAATAAGATAAACTGTTACTTTGGCGTTGGAACGATCGTGAAAAGTAGTCGAAAAAGGGTGCTTTGTTTGGTTCATTGTATGCATGCCCAATTAGCAGAACGACTGCAAAAAAAGCACTGCGTCTAGAGCTGTGCCTTTAATTGTCCACCGAAAAGACGGTAATCTTGTGCACGTAGCAGACAGAATACATCTCGTATTTGCTGCATTGTATTATCAAGTTACTGTTGAAGTTGAAGTTGATATCTACAGCGGCATATCATTTTTACAGTGGATCAATTTGAGTAACCAGAAGGTTCCCCTGACGACGTTAACCAACAGCATGCAGATCAACTTCACCCAACTCCACACCCTTCACATTATCAACAACGGCATGACCTTTCCCCACCCAAGCGTCCTCGGGACTTTGCAGCCAGACAAGATGCAGACACTCAATCTGCAGAATAACAGTTTCTGTCTGCAAGATGTGACCAGAGAGTGCGCATGCTGCGAAGCCGAAGCATTCGTGCAGTGGGCTTATACTGTACGGTTTGCCAAGGAAAAGGCCTACTTGATGTTCACGTGTGGTGCTCCGTATGTCGAGAACTCCACCCTGAACACGTGGTTCGTTAACACCGGGAGCGATCACTTTGCGTTTGCTCAAACGAAACTGCCTTCGCCCAGTCAATACGATAGCTGCTCGAATTCTGGCGTTGGTGGTAAGATACATGCGTCCTGGATGATCCTGACGCTCGGGACCTTTGTTATCATCAAGTATATGAGATAAAAGAGTGAAGTCGGTGATAGGGGCAGTAACTGTACGTCAGTCAAACTGTGCGTGAAGCCAGGCTACTGCATTCATTCGACGTTGCCGAGTAATATTTCTGTGGGTCAGTTGTGATTACGATGCGAAATTTTATTATGAGGAGGTCAATAAAATAAGTATCATGATGTCTGTCAATATTAGGATTAATATCTGATTTTAGACATGTTCCAATTGGTTGATAAACGATGGGTATACAGTAGACCATTACTGTAAATGCGGAGGCTGAGGATATATGTACAGTATGCACGGATGGCAGACTAAACTTTCCATTCATAATAATGCCTGTCACACTTTCTAAGCACTACAACGTATGTTATAACTTGTTTCGGAACATATTTTTCTGTTTCCGGTTTGTTTCGTAAAGTTAGATGATATTGTTCATGAGTATAGTTACTTGTTTATGGCGCGTAACTGAATTACAGATACATAAAATCAGCAAACTTCCATCAACGTGGTAGTAAATCTATATGAACAGAAATCATCCAGGTCTATACTATTAGAGTACCAGTAACAGACTCCCGCATGGCAAATTGCTGTGGTCGATTGCTCCGTTAACAGGTTTGGGATCGGCAAATTTGTCGGTCTTTCATTTAGTTCCTAGACGTTACAATTGAGGTGCAGCGGTTACGTTATTGGCAAAAAGGTCCGAGAAGACTTTACCGCCGGTCACACAATGACCTTTGCGTTTCAGTGGCTCTTGCCATTCTGCGCACTTTCTCTATGATCGTCTCCGTATTTCTTCTGTTGTTTGTCTTCTTCTAAACTTTCTCCGTTATTTCAGTAATATTTATTAATATCTGAACCGATATGCCTGTCGCCGATTTTCTCTGACATGTTCTGTTAAACCATATCTGTCCGCTGCAACGAAGACTCAACGGATCCGTGATACATGGCGAATTATAACACTTATCCGTTATTATTACCATCTTTAGTAGCGAATCCTACGGTTAGTCCAACTTACGAATCTAACCTAGAAGAAAGTACGAATCCAACCTACTGACATATAAATGGGTATAAATGGGTTAAAATCCCTACGTTTGTTTGCCATGCAGTTTCAGAATGCACTGATTAGTTCATTTTGGTTGTAGTTTACGGGGATCTCAGTGTTGTAGCTGTTTCTCATTTGGATACTTTTTACGTTTTCCCGGCTGGCGGGAGGCGGTTTTTGTTCCAGTTTGTGAGATCTAGCAACCTGAGCAGGTTCCCTGCGTGGAATGCTCGGGGGCTATCGGACTTGGTATGTCCCACAACGGGGTTTGTCTGGTATCGAATAAATACAAATACAAATACAAATACAAATAAATAAAGTGAGTATTATCGCCAGTATTGAGGGCAACAACAACGTTTGCTTCGTTATGTTATTTATGTTGTATGCGTATGATATCACAGCGGAATGGACCGTAACAAAGTCATAGCCTCAGCGATCGCCGCAAGCTCTGCACGTGAAGTTGACTCAACATGACGGCATACTTAATAACAGGAATATCATATGTACACATCGATTCTGGTTCTCTGCAAATACCTTACAGGAAAGTGCTTTGTAAGGCGAGATTCCTGCATGATGTAAGAAATTACTATAGCTTTTCTTTACACAATCAGTAGAAGGATTAAGTAGTTGTTTGCTACTTCATCTCCACATGAAGTCCTTGTCTGTTGAGGAATAGCTTAGTCTAATTTATAACTACAAGTCTGACACTGATCAGTGCTGGTTCTTGACATTCGCTTTTCCTTCTCCTTTATGACATCACCTGGAAATAGCATGGACAGACGATCTGCGAATCTGAGGGATTTGTTGTATTGTGACAAAACATTCGGTGAACATTTTGCTGTTGAACGAAGGGCTTGCGACGGTAGGCCATTTTATCGTTATGTCCCTTGTTTAGAGGCTTCCCAAAGCAAGAGAGCCACACCAGATTTTACAATGGTACAGATCTCATATCGATATGTAAGTTCAGACGAGGTCGGCAGTGTCTGTACGGATGTTATGGAGCTGCCTTATCGCGACATTTTAAAGATCAGTGGTGAACACTTTTTCGATCTAGATCATGATAATTACTAGCGAAACGACACAGTGAAGGTGCTCTTGCCGGCAGTCTTGTGTACTAGGCCAAGGAAATGGCATAGAGCCATCCTTCTTGCCGGCGACTTCGAGAACGGATCATTCGGTTTTGTGAAAGTAACGCTTCCAAACGGAGAGGTCACCCTATACGTCCTACCTGGCCATTTTATTCGGAAAAGGAAATTAGGGTCCAGTACGAAAATGATTATAACAACATGCAGCCATTTAACCCATGATACGTATCCGCAACCGCGAAAGACCGAACTGCAACAACACGATACATCCTGGTGCATTTTCAGCGGGATTCGACGACTGTTTCGAAAACGTGGCCAGAAACAAAACTCATCCACGCCGCCCAGTATTCAAGATTCTACGAACAGCCCATTTCCTTGCCACTTACTTTTCCTTATAATCGAACATCTGGATACTGTCGAGCAAGCCGAAGTTCGTCGAGTGTGCACAGCCTGGAATGCTGTTGTCGTGACCTTGAATCGGAACCAGTTGACCGCACATCTATCTGTCAACAATTACTCATTGTTTTTCCTGGCTTCCTTTCTGCATAGTCGCCTGAAACATAGCACACAAACCGTCATATTGTCCAATAGCGCATTTTCTACTGCTATACTGTTGGAACTTATGCGGCTACTTCGTTGTATGATGGATGAGTATGGCTATCCTCTGCTAAAACGGTTAATTCTAGTCAATGTTAAGTGGGTGTTTGAAGCGGAAGGGACGTCAACAACCCTGCTCTCCACTTTCAGTCGAAATATGCCGTTTGCTGAAGTCTGCAACGAGTTGATTTTACGAAATGTCACTTGCTTCCTGGAATTTCCGTTTCCATGCGATTTTGGACGAGGGCGAATTTTGCGACTACCGGTGACGATTTTTTTTGCAAAATTTGCCACCTTTGCGCAGAACTTGGGTTTGCACTTGTGGTCCGTTATTGATGATAATGCTGTATCCCCTGATATTTATTATTGGCTTCCGTTGATCTGCATATCAGCTAGACAAGATGGACGTGTCAGTCTCTATTCCGCTGTTCTTTGGGTAAGCTGATATCAGAAATGCAGCCGTCAGGGCAATCATTAACAAACGTTTAATGCAGGTCCTCAACACCCTTCAGAGTAATGACCCGCGCGAAACGGTTTTCTTTCGTGGTAAACACTGGTCGGCTGACGAACTTTTTTCGCTGGATCCTCGGCGACTGACAAAATTTGTCAGAATGGCACTTTGTCGTGTTAAACCGATGCTAGTACCGTTCCAGTCATCTACCGATGTGCTGGAAGAGTTTCGCCTGGGAGCTTTCATCTGCAACGAGCGTCGGTGTCGATGCGGGGCTGTAGTCACTATACAGGGCACTCAAGGTCCTAGCTGTAGGTACTGGAAATGCCACCTTGTGTCTTGAATGCTGCTGTTGCGAACAAGAAGGTAGACACAAGTTTTCTCGTTTCTAGTTGTATGTGTAATGTGTTGTCCTAGTATCCTTTGGGTAGTTGGGTATTGTGAGTCTGCTGATCATGAATTCGAAATGTGAGCGAAATGTTAGGGCAATAACTGTTAAGATAATTTACCAACCTGAATGTCTGAATTACTCTGTTTTGTCAATTAAGTACCGCAAAGCTCAGCAGCTAACTTGCAAGTGGAATTTACCAACCTTCGATGCTACAAGTAGTATGACCGCAATCAACAAGACAAGACAAGTTTATTCCTCTGGCCATCTCGGTCCAGCAGGTGCCATGCATCAATATACATGACATTAAATCCGAAAATGAGAAGGAAAATTTTCAGTATCAGTACGCCTAATGCCAGTACAGTGACATTCAAGCGTATCCAACAGATAAAAAACTTCTAATCCAGCATATTCATGCCATATGCCATACTGGTGCCCCAAACGTTGGTACTTTTTCAGTCCCGAAGCGTGCACTACAATCCGCGCTGTACATCAGAGAACGTGTGTCCGTTCCGACAGCATCCAGTAATCTGAATATGGTACTTATGCACCGCTGTTATAACTTGTAAGATACATTTTGACTGGCGTTCTGGTTGCTATGATACCTGTTTAGTTTCAAGCCAGATGAATAACTCCAAATCTGTACACGAAGTGTGTACTTCATACCGTGCCTGTTTACAATTGCTAGTGCTTGTTTGGTTTGCTGCCCTTATCCCAGTGCGAAATTTGACCATCACATTCTACCAAACACCTGATCTGATGTTAAATAGATAAGGCGTTTAACAAGGTGTGTGTATATGTAGAAACATCGTTAGTACGTAGCAGCGTACCCAACACTCCGCACACGCTTTGCCTCCCAAGATCAGGCCGAGTCTCGCCCGTCTTCTCAAAAAATATTGCAACCTAAAAACTGAATATTACACTGTTTCATAGTTTTATGCTGTGTGAGTATGATATCACAGCCAAAATTAATGATATTGCAGTAGTAAAGCATCTATGTAGATCGCCGCAAGCGCTGCACGTGAAGTTGACTCAACACGACAGCATACAGAAACGCTTATGGTATTCAGACATCAGTTCTGGTTCTCTGTACGTATCTTGCAAGAAAGTGCTTTGCAAGAGATTCCTAGTTGTTGTAAAAAACTATTATCGATTTGTGTTTAACAAAATCAGTTACCATTGATTAAGTGTATGCTGCTTCGTCTCCGCATAAAGACCTTATCGACCGAGGAATAACTAACAGTCTGACACACATTCTTGGTTTCTAAAGTTGGCCTTCGTTTTTCCTTCACTGTATGACAGCACTTTGGAGTAGCATGGATAGACGATCCGCGAATCTGAGGGACTGGTTGTATCGTGACCAGGCATTTGGCATAGAATTTGCTGTTGAAAGGCGGACATGCGATGGTGAGCTTGGTGACCCTTATGACCATTTCTCAGAAGGTTCCGAAAGTGAAAGAGCAATACCGAGTCCTACAGCGCTACGAATCTCATATCGACACGTAAGCTCAGATGATTACGTCCAGAAAATTACGTTCAGGAATGTTGTGGAACTGCCTTATCGCAACATTCTAAGATAACTGGTGAAAACTTTTTTGATCTAGACCATGCAAACTACCAACGAAATGATCTTGTGAAGGCGCTTTTGCCGGTAATCTCTTGTAAGCGGACATGGAAATGGCATAAAGCCATCCTTCTTACCGGCGACTTTAACAACGGATCATTCGGTTTTGTGAAAGTAATGCTCACAAGCGGAGATGTTGTCAGGCACGTTCTGCCTGGCCACTTTATTCGGCAAGGGGATTTAGGGGACAGTAAGATGATCATACCTGCATGCGGCCATTTATGCCGTGATAACTATCCCGAACCGCCAAAGACTGATCTGAAACAACGCGATTCATCCCGGGAATGTATAGCGGGATTCTACGACTATTTCGACAACGTTGTCAGAACAAGAACTCGTTCACGCTGCCCAGTATCCAAGAACCTACGGACATGCCATTTCATTGTCACTTACTGGGCCTTATAATTGAACATCTGAATACTGTCGAGCAAGCCAAGGTTCGTCGAGTGTGCAGAGTCTGAAATATTTATATTGCCGTGACCTTGGATCGGCACCAGTCAATCGTTCACTTATCAGTACGCAGTCCCACCGACTCATTGTTTTTCCTCGCTTCCTTTCTGCATAAACAAAGTACACAAACCGTCATTTTGTCCAATATAGCCGTTTCTACTGATATAGTGTTGTCACTTGTCCGACTAATTCGTTGCCTGATGGATGAGTATGGCTATCCTATGTTAAAACGATTAATCCTAGCCAATGTTAAATGGGTGTTTGAAGCGGAAAACAACTCAACTACATTGCTCGCCACTTTCAATCGAATTATTCCGTTTACCGAAGTTTGCAGCGAGTTAGTTTTAAGAAATGTTACTTGCTTCTTGGAATTTCCGTTTCCAAGCGATTCAGGACGAGGGCGAAGAATTCGACTTCCCGTGACGATTCCCTGTGCAAGATTTAGCACATGTACACCGAATTTGGGTTTATGATTGTGGTCCGTAATTAATGATAATGCTGTTATTTATTTATTATTTGCTTCCGTTGATCTGCATATCCGTTGGGCAAGATGGCCGTAGGCTTCTTCAGTCCGTTGTTCTTTTGATAAGCTGACATAAGAATACAGCCTTCCAGGCAATTACTGACAAACGTCTTACTACCATAAGTTGCTTGTGCAGGTAATACCTTTCAAAGTAATGATCCGCGCGACACGGTTTGGTAAACACCGGTCAGCTGAAGACCTTGCTTCTTTGGATCTTAGACAACTGACAAAATTTGTCAGAATGGCACTCAGTCGTGTGGAAGCGTTGCTAGTGCCGTTCAAATCATTTCCTGACGGAGGAGCATTTCGCTTGGGAGCTTTGATCTGCAACGAGCGTCGGTGTCGCTGTTGTGATGTAGTCGATATAGGGGGCAAACGTGGCCTTTGCTGTAGGTACTGGAAATGCCAGCTTCCGTTTTGAGTATTGTTGTGGAGAAGTTTGCCGAGCTTCGGTGTTACAAGTATCATGACCGCAAACCCGTGTAGTGGTGCCCGAAGTTTGAGAGCTGTTGTTGCTAAATTTACATACTTTTTCAGCCCCGAAAAGTGCACCAAAGGGCGCGCCAGAATGCTGAACCCTTCTTTGGAGACAGTTCTGTTGATTTTAATTCTTTAAACAATGATTGAACACTATCGTTGTCATACGGACTGCTCATTATTAAATGATGAAAAGACGGAATTGTGCATGGATGTTAATCATGTTGTGCATGAAAGTGACAATGGTGTAACCAAACACCCTATGCACGACATGTTGTTCCAGAAATCAGTCATTCGTCGCTTCGGCCCGCAAATCATCTCTTGATGATAGTATTACGATGAAATCATGGTTGTGTACTTTCGAAAGCAATAAGAATCAAAGCAGTACAGCGGCTTATAAGAACTATAAATATTTGATAAGAAGACCGACTGCTGTAAAGCGCAGAACTACATAGAAATGCCCCATGGTTTTGGTAAGGAGTAGTCTGAATGTTGTTGACGAATTGGCGCCTACGTTTGTATCAAACTGGAAAAGAACAGAATTAACTCACTCAAGGAGTGCATACTAATTTACACACTGCAGCCACGTACCTGGCTCGAAATACTCCTTTTCCTGCGGTGCAGCTGTTCTGATCTTCACTGTCCATCGTAAGCACTGATGATACTTACAGCCTGTTAACAGTTCCGCATTGTAAATAAAACTGCCAGTAACATCAAAACACTAATACAGTGCTGTTCAAAAAAAAAAAATAAACTTAATGAATGTTCAACGACTGTGGCAATACCCTGAACTTTAACGGCAAGGCGATATAACAGTGTTGACGCTAAGAATTACTACGGCAGTCGTATTACAGTTCAAAACTAAGACCATTCTTGCCATTGTCAGTCAAAAGAGCCTTAGTATGTGGCAGTGCAGTAACTGTCTAATGGGCACGTTACTGTACCGCTACCGAATGATAGGCGGTTGATCTGACATCCTTACCTGCGAACTAGTTGAGGTCACCTTATCATGCAACAGATCAGTCATCGCACCAGCAACAGGAGCTCCGAGTCCGATTAACGTATCCTGCACACGCGATGCGTCGAAGACTGCGCCTTTGCCAGTCACTCCGTCGATAACTTCTTGCACATCGAAGAAACTTCCATCGTTTACCAGTTGCAATGCAGCGCTTGCAAGTTTTCCGGTTTGGGTACCGATTACCGTTCGAGGGATAGTCTTATTTAATTTTGGTGTGATGTCGGGATTGATCTTTAAACCAACCAGCGTCTTGTTAAGCCTGCCTTGAACAGTACCGGCACCACGCTTTCCTTGCTCCAAAGCAACCTTCGTCAGACCGCTAACATTCGCAGTATCTCTTCCGTTCTTAATGCCATTCCGATCGATCGTTATACCGGCTCTTTCCGCACGAAAACCGGTTGAACCATTGGCGCATCGTTGTAGGCCAACTGTTGTACCGGAGTGGGCCGCTTTCACGGAAGCGGCGCCTTTGCTAGTAGCGTTCACATCCACCATTGTGTTTCCGATACCGATATTCAGAGAAGGAGAAGTACCGTTTAGATTGCTTACGTTTAACTTCGTGCCAGCCGCTCCCAACTTTGAATTTGCGGTGCCATCAGCTGTTCGCTGATAGCCGATCGTAGATCTTTCATTGCCAAGCTGCAGGGATGTTGCACCATTACTGCCACGATGCAGATTCAACTGGTTGCCATTTCTCCCGATTTTTATGGCTGTATTACCGTTACTTCCATTGCTCGAATCGACCGTGGTGCCGTTACTGTTCGCTTGTAAACTAGTTGTGCCATCATCAGAGCACTGCACTCCGAAAACGTTATCGCCCTTCGACAACCTAAGACCACCCGCTCCACTGTAGCTGCCGCTCAAATCGACTTCCGCATCACCATGTCTCGCTTGAAATTTCATGTTCCCGCTACTGTCGCGCTGAACACCAACACTTCTTCCATCACTTGCCAAGCTGAAAGAGCCAGTGTCGTTTCCGGTACCGTGTACACTTATTTTTTTATCACCCATTTCGCCATGGATATTGGCTGTACCATCCTTGTTATGCTGCGCTCCTAACGCCCAGTCTTTGTTTTTTATCTGCGCACCAGCTGTCCCATCCCGATTTCCGCTGATGCCGAACGCCGTGTCGCCAACGTTCGCCCTCAGTTCAGCACCGTCTTTGCTTAGCGAAAAGCCAATACCATTGTCTCCATGCCTTGCTTTGGCTGATACTCCAGACTTAGATGCATCAATTCCATACTCCAGATTTTCCGTTTTTATCAAAAACCTTCCTTGCGCATTTTTGAAAGAATAGCCAGCAGAGAACTGTGTATCTCCATTTTTAAATTTGGCAGCTCCCCCATCCTTAGCTCCAAAGGTCACACCGGCTTCGAAGTCCATGACCCGTACCTCCGCTTCCAGTTTATCCTTAGTCAGGATAAGCCCACCACCGACTCCATTTACTACAACTTTTGCACCTGTTTTGCTAACGTGAAGGTCCAAACCACAGGAAGATTTGTGCTCACTGGTGACCTTTCTTCGCGATTGGGCATCGTTATTAATTATGGGGGATTGGTACTTTGCAGCAACATTTCCGCCAGCCGAAGTACTACCAATTGTGGCTAACACCTTTCCTCTGCGCTGATGAGACGCACTGGAAAACTTTGCAGAAAATTCACTTGCTGTCGGATTAATATACA
>JAQGAU010005379.1:0-10354 GCA_034698045.1 Paramacrobiotus richtersi
ATCAAATGACACGCGACCAATCGTTAATTATTGAAAAACGGTATGTGCCGCTACAGCGTGACAGCTGATCAATACACTGGTACCTTTTCCAGTCAGCTCACCGGGGAAAAAATGGCTAAGCGAGACATCAGATATTCAACGTCAAAGAAATTCATCCAGTCTCCATTCAATCAGCACGATGAATACGTACCAAGGCGCAGCTACCGTAGGTCGACGAAAACTGCTCTGATTTTAGTAGGGAAAGGTGACTTTGTATAACTGATGAAAAAGCCGGTACTCGATGAAATTATAGCAACATGTGGATCAAATTAAAAGACAGCGAGATTCATCTGTGTGAACGGAATTCCCCGGCCGCCATATCCGGATAAAAATATTACATGTTTCCACAAATAGTACTTGGTAGGTAGTAAATTAGTAATAAGGGTTTGGTTCGTGTCGCTAATGGTCACTGTTATCCGTAGAATCGATAATGATTACAAATACGAGTACAACGAGAAACGCCCAACCTATGCATGTCTTGCTCCAGCCTTTGAGTTTAGAAACTCAGCATGGTAATGTACAGCGCAATTTCGGTCCCGTCGCGTGCTAATTGTACAAAGTTGTTTATTAAATAATTATGTTGTCAGCAAAACGGTTCTGTTGATTGGGTACAACTAAAGTACCACTGCATGCATCTTGTTTAGTGCATTACCGGATACCAGCTATTCGCACTGAAGTGAAAAGACAGGTAATTACCAACAACAGAACACAACGGGTAATTTTCTTTTTATACTATTTTAAATCAGTTTGATTTTTCCACGGAAATATTAGTCATGAAAAATATTCGCTTTGACTGTACCTCAGCTCTGCCTTATTGTCAGACTTACTAACAAGTAAGCATGATCATAATTATAACAAATCCGTGGTGTGGTGGCATGTAGTCAGATTTCGTCGGCTTACAATTTTTGCCAAAGCGCTTCCGCTAATTTATACGCGAACCGTAAAGGAGGTGCACAATGCATACGCCATCATAAATGCTCGATCTGCTCAAACATGTGTATATATTAAGTAACTTAATAATTCAGTTTTTCATAATCCTAACACTTCGAGCCGGCCTTCAGAGATCTGCTTTTATCGACATAAAAACAAAAATCAGGAACAAGACCACCTTCTAGTGTTACTTTCCCAAAACTCGGAATTCGTGTTCCTTACGTGATCTGCATAGTGATAGGTACTTAGGGGATCGAAACAATTAAGCTCGCCGCATTACATCTACAAGCGATTTCCGCAACGGTTGTACTTCTACATCAACACGCCAACACATAACTACCTAAAAATAACATCTTGATCCTCACACCAATCTACAAACCACTATTCAGTAAAAATAGATGCAGCTCCAGTTTATCATGGTAGGTACTTTTTTGGCAGTTAAAACTTAAAAATCAGTGCAACTGTTAGAGGGCCTGAAACGGGAAACAACTGGAAAAATGTACCTACAAGTCTTCGCCACATCCCATCTCTAATCTAGCGCGGCGCCGACCGCGCCCATTTGCACAGCCAGTCCAATCAATTGGACCAGCACTGCTAGTGGGTGCGGTCTCATCGCAACGGCCAAAGCTGACCGCCTGGGGAAGGGGGCGGGATCCGGGGGTCGCCCGGGGACCTTGGCCACAGGACTGCTGGTCGGGGCATCGGCTTCGATCGTCCAGCGATTCCTGCAGACAAACGGCTTTTAGAGTATAAACCACTAACAGTACAATTGAAGCGGATAATCGACTATCATGATAAACAGTCGGCTGCTAAATGTAGTAAACTCCACCCAACATATTATGCAACAACGGCCATTACAATGCCAGTTTGTATACAAATTTTTACTAGCTTAACCTTGTAAGTTGACCCTGAATGCTGACGTACCTTGGTCATTACTTTGCGGAACGTATTAAAAATGAAATACCAATGGCTATAAAAGGCCACGAAAGACACAAACAAAAAATATTACGGCACGTTAAAATATCTCTACTTTCTGAACTGTACATACTTATCTTTTCAGAAGTTGTACTTCCGTTATCTTCATGAAACACCTGACTCGATTAAAACAGCAAGCCAGTATTTTTCAAGAATGGCATCAACACTTGTTTACTACGTGTTACTTGTCTGTAGTAGTCGGAAAAAGCCATCGTAATCCAGTTTTTTTATAAAATCCAACTCAAAGAAACCTTCGAAAAATGAACACAAAACTTAATTCTAGATGAAGTTTAAAATTCCCGCAATATATTAAACGAAAGCCCACGTACGTACTGATCGAGCTACGTACTGGTCCTTCCAAAAATTCTGTCCAAGGTGACTGGTCTTTTGCACACATACCTCCTGACTACTTTGAACAATTTTCCAGCCAGGCCAAGATCATTTTTCCCGTTGCACTTTATGGCATCGTACAGGGAGAGGAAGGCGGTTGACCGCCAGTGTAGGCCGTGATCGTCGATTATCATCGAAGGTCACTGTACACTGGCGGTCACGCGGCTGCCGGTGGAATGTTTCTCAGACACATTTTGTACGCATTTCGGTACTAGGATAAAGTGGGCGCGGCTTCAGTGACGCTGTGTCTAATCGGAACACTCATCGCGACATCCCAAGCCAGATTGATCGTATCTTTCGTATCCCAGTGATCCCACTGCACTTCCACTATAACCTCACATGGGCAAATTCCTGAATTTCTACGTACAAGAAGATAACGATAACGGCCACAGACATGTCCGTTCTTGTAATTTGACATTTTATATCCGAATCTGGCAAATTTTTGCAGTATCTGAGTTCGCAGGACCGGCCGTATCCTTAGTTAATTGGTTTTCGATCATATAATTATTAAAAGCCAAATTGAATAGATCACTGTTCCAAATTTTTCCTTTCTGTACGATTTAGGATTAGATTACTGCCAGTCACACATAACTAGAATATCATTCTGTATACGAGTTTCTTCCCACTCGCGTTGTAAATTCAAAAAATAAACATTGTAACAAAGCGTTTTCTCTTTGTAAAGCTGGAAATTATACAAATTAAAGAATTAAAATAAAGCCATATCCACCACAATCGGTTTAGATTTACAAAAAAAGTAATTAATTAATTATTATTAATAGTAATAATTATTATTAATAATAATAATTAATATTAATATTAATTATTAATATTAATTAAGTAATTTACAATTAAATAACGCACAATTGCTGCAATTTTTGCGCATTTTCTATGGTATAAAGAATTTGTTGTGAACGCTTTTATCTACTTCGGAATTTATTATATGGTTAAATTTCCTCCACTCTCATTCCCTGATGATCCATTCTAATCTGCGGCTGGAGACCACATGGCCAATTCGTAAAAGATATATTGACCTTTCACGCTACAGTGAACAACAGCTGCATTTTCGCTTTAAATTCTGTCTCGGCTCTTGCAACGATAGACAGCTGATTTGCCGAACCACTTCCGGTTTGGTAGTTCATTTCGAGTAATTTAATCAAAAAAACAAGAATTTGTTTTTAGGCTCCTGTTACAACCATGAGTGCTACCTGTATGTACATCAGCAAAACGATCGACATGACGTAACCTTTACCCATTTGTTCGCCATTTGCGAGACCTTTATCGACCGATGCTTTTCATAAACAAACAACGAACAAACGAACAACGAAGTACGAACGAACACTTTCTGAATGACTAGTTTTGATATGCCTTTAGCTCTTAGAAAGTTGTAAATTAAATAAAATTAAAGAAAATTGCTATACGTAGACAAAGAATCATTTGAAAGTCATTCATTAGAAAGCTAACTGTACTGTAAATTAAATAAAATTAAATTACTACACGTAGACAAAACAACCATTCAGAACTGCATTTCAAAAAAAGATGATTATGTCTGGATAAACCATGCAGAGACGCAGTAGACAGTTGTGATGTTCGAAGAAGATTTACGAGAAATTCCGATATTGGAAAATACACTTACACTGTCCGCACGCAAGCTTCGGGTCGCGATGACCCTAAGGTCGTCGAAGCCAGAGTTCACCTAAATCCTAATGGTATCGTACAGGGATGGGTCGTCGCAGGAGGATACTACGCACTCGCGGTCATGGCAGGGAAAAGACTTGTCGCCGCTCTTTTCCGACGTAGTCGTTTCGTTGCGGTGCCAGTGGGCCGGCTTCGGCCCCATCGGAACGCCCGTAAGTTACGGGCGTTCCGATAGAACTAAAGCGGCCAACTGTTAAATAAAAGACTTGTCCGCTAGTCCCGTAATCTTTCGTCTCCCGCTCAATGCACTTCCACATAAAAAAACCCCACCAAAGGTCAACATCAGATGCCTGATTTACTCCTTTGGGGGGTGTGATTCTGCGCTGGGTTGCAGATGCTCCCTAGTTTGCCCATGCTATATGTAGTGATACAGCATGGGCGAATTGAGGAGTATCTGTAAATTAAGAAGACAGCGACGAAGGAAAGAAATGTTCCCGTAAAGCGTAATTCGACATTATACTGCCGCATATCGAAAATTTGTTTTCACTATCAGTGTCTGCAATACATGTACCATATTCTAGCTTACTTATTCGACATGACCAAACTGAATAGCTCACGGTTCCAAATTTTTCCTTTTTGTACGGTTCAGGTTAATGCGAGTTGCGCAAAACTAAAACGTGTTTCTTCAGAACACAATAATACCTGTAAACGCATTTATTTCTGCAACAGTTGTATACGAGAATTGCACCGGCTCCACACGTACTGCAGCTAAAAAATTATTGTGCAAACTAAATATTATAGCAAGCCATCTTCTCTTTGTAAGACTGGGAAATGAAAACTTTAGTAAACAATTAGAATGAAAAAAGTCCGCCACTATCGGGGAAGATTTACAAAGAAATACTTTCATATCTGCAAAATAATCAAAAAACCATATAGTCTTAATGCGTTTACGATGCATAGGGATTGTTCTTTCATTGATAGCGACTTACGTTCGAGTCGTTCAACGTGCATGTTAATAGTATGTCCGAGTCTGTCGTCGTGGCTTCCGTCGTCGTTGACCTTTTTCATAGTCTGCGCCACGTATGGCCCAGACGATAAAAGGGGCCAACGCTGTGACGTCTGTTATACAGGAAGTAAGCAGTGCGTTGCTCCACTCCACCTGGTGAACAGTTAAGTTTGGCTCCTGTCAGGGACCGAACCTGACAATTCACCAGGTGGACAGTTTATCGTGGGAACATGATGGATGAAGAGGCTGCAATAACAATTGTAAAAATACATAGTACACCGTAGGACATGGGACAAATTATTATCAACTCCATTTGCTCCTATATCAAAAATATATAAGTTCATACGTATAGTTCATATATCAAAAAAGAGTACAATTTTACGAGTTTCGAATGAAATAGTACTATAGTACAATAGCATGGGTTACTGGTTCGCGTTCGACGTGGAGGCTGTTTAGTCCACGATCGGAAGCAACCATGACGGCACCGATCTGGTGGACTCGCGAGTCTACCAGGTCGCTTCCGCCATGGTTGCATCTGTTCAATCTGTTGTCATCCGAGCTAGCTAGTTCTGATTCTGTCCGAGTCTAGAAAGTCGCATCCGTCGTCGCTGGCGTGTTTGATCTTCTGACAATGAGCCACGTTACAGAACTGTGGACCTGCGTCGTTCCGCTTCACCTGGGTGCATGGTAAATACTGTATGACAGCTGCATACCGTGGAAATTCATGAGATGGAGATGGCAATGAAAGACACCTCGTATTACACAAATTGCAAACTTCGCATATTGCAGTAAATATGAGTTATTATACAGTAGAAAAAAAGAAACAGAACAATAGTATAAAGTGCCTTGGCAGCACTTGCTTTTTAGGTATCCTATGCACAATAAATTCAGACATTAAATTTCTATTGAGCAGATGCAAACTAAAAAGGCAGAAAACGGACCAAATACAAAAACGCTGCTCTAGAACAGAGATGGTACGGACGCTCGACGATTAAAGCATTCGAATGTATACAAAATGAAAATAAACTAATAAAATCTAAAAAAAAATCTACATGTATTCGACGGGGTAACTTCGATGAAACAAAAAATTCAGCAAAATTTTTGGTTTATAATTATAAAACTAAGCGCTTACCGTAAAGCTTTTAAACAGCTAGTATGATGCTCTTTTCTCCGACAACTTCGCCATGAATCCATCCATTCGAGTGAAATGGGCACGTACCCGTGCCAATTAACTCACCGTCACTTTGTGGAGACCTGGTATGTGTAGGTGCCCACATCACGATCGGTCCAAAATGATCCGAAATAAGTGCGGAATGACATTGGCTGGCGTGCACGCCAGCCGATGGCGTCCGGCACATATTTCGGCACACACCTGTACCCATCATTTCCCCCCTCATCGGTTTCGCAATCCATAACTACCAAAATGTCCGTTCGTAAAGCTTGATCAACACAATTCCCACATTTTTTCGGTTTAATTCCTCTTGGCATATGAGGGCTCAGGCTGTATAGAAAAGAGATTCTACTTTCTTCATCGTTAAAGTTTTCTCTGCGCTGTTACACAACGTTACATATTCGTATGTACACACGTAACAATCTAGCTGGCAAAACATAACATTATTAAAATCAAATATTTATGTAACAACAACTTCATCGACATTCTTAAGGCAATCACGTAGTACGTACTTAATACAATGCGTACCTGTTGATGGCATGCATATGTGCCGTAATACCGTTATACAACCAAAAAGGATAATTAATTTTTATCCCATTTTTAACTAGCGGCCGGCCGATCAAAAAGCGACGGCATAATATTATGAATTATTCATTCTGTTTATGTTTTTGTTTACCATGATTCCATGATCGTTTAACAATAAAATAATAGTGCGATCAGATGTTATCATTACGACTGCCTGGTTGACATAACCCAGTTAACAATGATCCTGACAGGTCCTAAACAATAAAAAATAGTGCAGCTTCATCGAATTCCACTGATAAAACGTCTACACTTATTATTACCATAGGATAATAGGCCTGCAAATTTTTAATGCTTTCGCCAGATTCTTATCAGACATCTCAGACGGTCGAATCGGATCATAAACATGCAGATAAATACCGCAAACTGCATTACTTTATCTACTCAAGCTGCTGATTTATGAGTTTTATGGTCAGACTTTCCTCCCTTCTTCATATTTCCTGACGATCCTTTCTGCGGTTACAGGCCACATGGCCAGTTCATTAAAAATAATGGCCTTTCATGCCACAGTGAATGCGCATTTTCGCCCTAATCCTGCACCGGCCACGATGGTCAGCTTAAACTCTGCAGAGCCATCGCGGTACTCTGGCGCGTACGTACGTCACTCCGTCCACTACCTTTACGTCACGCAAGCACTAGAGAATGGTTCGATAAAGCCGGTTGTATACTTAATCGGCGCAGCCATACAATAGAAAAGGGCCCGTTCCGAAAGTCACACAAACAAAGTTTAAAGTATTAAGTACTTAATACTTAAAAGTATTAAGTATGGAGAAAATTACTTAATATCCAACAACTGAAATCTGACAACTGTTCGGAAGATTTTTTATTATTCGACAACATAAAACTACAAAACTGATACAAACTTGCGAGTTATAGTCCGAAAGGAGCGAAACTAGTGATAGTACATTATAAAACTCAGATAGTTTAACCGTTAACTGGACGTAACCCTTCCATTCCCTGTTCGATTGCCGTGTTATAAGGAGCACACCAAGCAACTCCAAAAATCGACTTTAAAGCCATTGTTAATTTGTTAGTCGACTGACCTTAACCGAAGATCTAAACTCAATGCGCCGGATTCACAAGTAAAATTAATTAATCGGCTTTTCCACTCGTATTTCTTACGTAAAAAGTTACTTACTACCAGAACGAATCATTATATATAATACATGTAACACCTTACCTGCTAATAATATGAAAGGATCACCAACAGCGAGTAGGATTTTTGCCAAAGGATCACTCAGTTCGAAAACCGGGCAGGGACAGGAATAAGGAATGTACAATCAAATATGGTATTCTTTCTGACTAACGTCCACCTTGCCGATGGATTCCGGAAGATTTCACACGGATTAAAAACAAACAAACCGATCAGTGGAACCAAGGAACGTCTATGGTACTTATAGAAATCAGTCATCAGGAACTTCTATAGAACCAGGAGAACGCTGCTAATGATGGCTACGCAGTACATAAACGAATCTGAACCCATAAAGCGGACAAAGAGCTGGCACCGAAAAATCGGGCGGACATCTTTGTAGATTTACAATGTGCGTGGTGTTCTGCATCTCTGCATTCTGCAATCTGTTTCCTTGAATTCCTGCAGCTGTTAATTCTTGCTGCAGCTGTTGAGCTCCAGTTCTGTCTGTTCTCTTTCTTTTGGCCCTGAGTCTCTGACCAGTTCATGCGTCCTGCATGCTGATGCTCACTTTCGCACACCCTTTGATTGCTCAGAGCCCTTGTGGGCGGGCAAACTGGCAGAAGAATTCCCTCGCGGCCGGTAAGCCTTGGTCAATGAGTATGACCACCCAGCTGGCGCCGGCCGCTCCTTGACGCAGAACCGGCCGCTAGCTGTAATGGCGACTGGCGAGCTGTCACTAGCGCTCGCAGAGACGCCTATATGAGAGTACGTACACGTATGTGATGGGATCCAGTACATTATTGAATTATATAATTTGTTTTGTTGATATCTGAACTAGAAGTAGGAATTATTACTTCTCATGAGCATACAACCCAGACTTCAAGTGCCACATCAGCAAACATGTAGCTTCACTAATTAACGTGTATCATATTTTGTGATCAGTTTAGTGCGACTATGATGCTTTCCATAAACTTGACTTTTTCCGATTGGCCAGTGCGACGTATATATCGCTTTGGAAAGTTATGCAGGTGGCAAAACAGGCAATCGAGGAATGAACATCTTTACATAAATGATTGTGCATGTATCCACGTAAACTAAGTACAGCTAGTAGATTTTCCTGATTTTCCAACATGAGCTGCGCGAAATGCGAAGAACGGAAAAAGCATTTTCCGCTGTCTGCAGGTTTGAAACAATTGCTGTTCATATCTTAACCAACCACTAATGACTCCGCGCCAGTGGGTCGCGGAACAGCACACTAAAATTCCGACACCACGAGAAAACCGTTCATCTTGGTACGGCTCTCAAATTCCCGGAAACAGGGATGCGGCTCAGCATTTTGGGGTCAAATACAATAACCTTTTATCGGCAAAAATCAGCACTTTGATTGAAAAAATGTTGCTTTCGAACGGCGTTATGACAGTCGGGATGTGTAGGGCCTGTGTATAGCTATAGTCCCGCTGTTGTATTGATTACCCTTTCCCGCTGGGAATTCAAGGAAAAACATGTTCCCGGCCACTGGAAAGAGTACCAGACTCCTGCACGTGCCCGTGTACAATAGTACACGCGGGTGATCTATACGAACAAAGGTCAAAGGCTACACCACAAACCAAGCTGATTATCGGTGGTTTTCGTTAAAAGATGAATTCATTGCGGTTTTTATAGACCGCGCCCACCGCTAATCGTCGAGTATGTATGCGTAAATTTCTGTGCGGAACTGTAAGTTGGCGCAACATGTACTCCGGTTTGACTCCGAGCTTGATTACACAACGCGCAGTGTTTATGTTTTCTTTCTTATCAAGAAGCCAATCAACAATACGAGTTGAAAACAATAAAACCATAATCAGGAAAGCTAATATGTACATATACATAAAGCTGCATCAAGGTTGAGAATTTGTACGTGTGCAGAACAGATGTCATTAATCTCATATCATGTATAATCACAGCAGTTTATAAAGCTGCTTCTTCCTTGGCGTGGGAATCTTGATACGAATCATCCTTTTTGTGTAATGCATCACCGTCTCTTCTCTCCGTCAATTCTATTGCTATCTCGCTAGGTTTAAGATAGTGATAAAAATGAGACATTATGGCAAAGGTAATGGCGATTATTCCGATCAGTCCAGCAAAAACAAAAAATTCCACAGCCTAAAAATCAGCATATATTATAAATTTGACACTTTGGATTGTCTGTACAACTGCAATGTACTAGTGAAGGTGACTATATAATTAGAAAAATAAATACCAACCCGTCAAAAGCAGAAAAAATAACAAAATATAGAAACGCCTACCATAGTTCGAACTATGCCGTTAAATCAACAAGCGCGAGACAGATGGAGAAGTCAAACAGATTAATTACAAATGCGAATTTTAATCGAAACAATTTTCGGGTTATCTGTTGAAAACATATATATATATATAATGAAGCTAATATAAATTGATGCTGAAAACCGCAAACAAACTTCCTTTAAAATAACTGTAAATTAATAAAAATAATAGC
>JAQGAU010005380.1:0-10353 GCA_034698045.1 Paramacrobiotus richtersi
TAACGAAATGATGTGACGCGAGTTTGTAAAATCCCCAGCCGCCGTTTTCACTGGAGCGCTTGTAAACTGCTTGTAAAGCAAGGACCAACGCGATTGGCTGATTTCGAAATTTGCAGAAGGCTGCGCTGCGGCTCGAAGCTGATGCTACCGGAGGCGAGGTGGGCGGTCGAACGAACTCCCAGTCGGCGGACACTGTAAATGCGTAAATCTGTAGTCACCAACAAAACATGCAACAAAGTAGCAGGGATATGTTGCTGAACAAGAGGAAACGTCCCATGCTCTCTGATCGACGCATAATAACGACGCATATTTCATCGACACATATATTTTGCCGCCGCACCCTGACAAAATCATTGTCAATCAGATTTTACATAATAAAGACATGTAATGAGAATAAAAATATGTATAATATTATGTTATCGAATTGAGCACCCTCAACTGTTCGTGTTTTCGCGGTTTAATTGGCTTAGCTTTTTTGGTCTGTAGCGTACGCTTTGATTTCGAAAATACCAGTTATTGTACAACTTAAAATCGGGTACGTACTGCAAGAAGATTATAATATGGAAGACAGGTATGCGAATAATATGTATACTTTTTTTGCCTATCAGGAAGATTGATATGTACACAATTATACTGATTAGCCTTTACATGCTATACTCATGCATGCAGAGTGCCGAGAAAATAGTGTATCGCAAATCATCGCAATAATTGCAAACCTTCGATAGAATTGGTACATTTTAGAGGTGTCAATCGACAGAGGATATCCCTGAAGAAAAGTATTCTTCTTGAACAGATATGACAATTAACAATTAACAACCCCGTACTTCAATATTTCGTATACAAGCAATTTGATAATGTAATAAATCACTAACAAATAATTTTCCTTGAGTGCAAAGTGCCTTACCAATTGTTAAACCTTGCGATTTTGGAGAGGGTTATCTTCGGAATAGTTGCTCGAGTCCTTTTCGAGCCAGTGTCTGATCTGGATGTTCACATCACTGCTAATAATGTACTTGCGGGATCCGTACAATGTAAGGTCACAACGAGCACAAACCATAACCGGATCATAAACAGTAGCAGTTTATGGACAGTGCGCTTGAATGGGCTTCTTTAGATGTGCAGCACAATCCGGACTAACTCGGAACGCAGTCTGTTCAACTCAAAAACAAACCGAAATTTCGTACGCTGATGACAATACCATCAAAAACTGCGCAGTCGATACTGTTCTCCGCTTTGATAATGTATCGCAATTTAAGTTAATGTTAGACGCAAGCGCAAAAGGTTAAAGCAGAGATCAACACATATAATTTCGAAAATCAAATACCTCATTTATGCCATGCAGTCAAAAACCCCAAAAACCAGCGTGGATTTGTTTAGGAATTTTTTATCTAAAGAATTAATATCATGTGTTGTAAAGATAACGCATGTTTGGTGTGGTTTCAATTAATTATCGTCGAGCAACCCAAATGGTGCTATTGTACTGCCGGATTTTAATGATAAGACATATAACAGAATTATCAGCACGAGCAAACACACGGACATATTTTCACGAAATTCCTGTACACTGCTGTGAAAATGTTGATTCATATGTATTGAAATGTGAATGACAAGCTGGTACATTTTACGCCAGCTAGATTCAGCACAAGCGTATTATGGTTATCCTGCCGTTGTACCGATCCGTAGGTACACGTAAATTTATATCTTATTTGTATGAACGTAAAACTGGACTGGCTTTTGACACCTTTATGGCTCATAACATACGGTAGTCCACGTGTTCAGACTTAAACCAGAATAATTTTCGAGAGGCGAGCATTCTATGATTCCATTTACAATGTGCAACTGTAACTCTATATTACTAAAATTGTATGACTCTATATTACTAAAATTTTAGGTAATCCTTTCAAATCAAAATCTCCTCAAACTTTAATTTGAATTTCGTTTCAGTGCAATCGTGCCTTACAATATGGTAGTAATTATGTAACCGCGTTTTCATACACAGTTGAAGTGTAGAACAATGGTATAATTAATATGCAATACGTATTATTCTATTATGCCGCGATAGATCACCTATGTACTAGTATGAATTCTGCCTGTAAACGGATGCGAAATCTGAGCTTGTTCGCATTTTTGTATGATTGTGTTGTCCATTATGACACTGATCAAACAGCAGTATACGTAAATGGTGGGGAAGACTACACTAAAGTTATTTGTAATTCGTGCACGTGCCACGCTGGCGGTTAGACTATTGTCAAAGCAAGCCGCCATTAACAAGAGAGGAAACATTTAGACGCCGATAGATAATAGGCAGTTGTTTTGATCTCAAATGATACCCATAAGCAATTCATATTTTGCGCAGCATACGCTTACGCGGCATGCCACTAGTAGGTTTTATTAATTCAACTTTCCGTATAATGCTCCATTTTCTGTAATATCCAACTACACTCAAATATATAGATAAAATCATCATATAATAAATATCATTTGGTAAAGTCATATGTTTAAAAAAAAATAAAAATCATAAATGTGTGCAGGTACAAATAATACATACTTTACGATTAGGAACTGACTTGTGAGAATACGGTATATGTTACGGTACAAATATGCGTTACAAGAAACTGCACTGCACCAGAGAAAAGCCATGGTTAAAATCTGAAATCGAAAGCCAGCTTTGGAACATTGGCAACTGGTTATTTTATGGGATTCCTTCGTGTGCTATCCCACGGCAGCACGTGCATTAATACGTGTTAGTGTAAATTCGCAGCGGCTAAAAAGAAATAAAATTGTCAGAATCTTGTGGAAATAAGGTTTAGAATGAAATGCCGCATGTATCTAAATGAGCGGCACCTTTCATCCTGATCACAGGTAGATCCAAGGTGCAGCAGGACATACTGTTTTGGCATGTGTGGTCTTTGCCGACCTTTTGACTAGCAGGGCCGTAAAAATCATATATTGCTGCCATTAAAATCCTTGTAGTGAACAGCAGCAGGCGGCACTCTGTTGCATGATATTCAGCTCTGGGATCTGCATATTTGTAGTGTAAGCAGCTGGAACCGCGACGCTTGTTAGTGCTCGGCAATTATGATAAAACAAACAGAAAGTGTGTTCTTTTCCGATATTGGATGAACTAAAATCTGAACTCATTCAACATTATTATAATTACAAGTATTACCAACGTCAGACGCTGGCAAGCACGGCACGCTATCAGTTCGGCATTGATGAGATTTTAGGAATATTGTATATATATATATAGTTATTAATAAAAGATGTGTTTCTGAAATGTAAGACTTCGAACACCGTAATGACTTTTAGGGTAACACTTTTTGCACAGAATTACGGAAACTATTCTCAGCAACCAAAAAACTCCGGTCGAGGGTAGCCCAATCAATAGCTCCAACGTTAACGGCAAATAAAACAAAAGAAATTTGTAATCACCAAATCATGATAGAATATATTTTATCATCACTAAATGAATCCATGCCGTAGTAAGTGATTTCTAACCGGTGCGATAATTTGACTGATTGAACTCCAAAAGGCTAAGGTCATCATTTATTACACGTCCCTATGAAAACATAATATTGATATAAATCGTAATAAACGAATGTTAGAAATCGTTAAATTACAGCGCGGCTAGATCTTGTTCCCGAATCCCAACACCATCCAAATTAATGTCATGTATTCTGTTCTCAGTATTTCAAGGCTGATAAATGTTACCACTGTGACGACGATGTTAATTAATCGATGTTGGGGTGATGACGGCGGCGTAATCGTTTGTCCTGATTTTTGTCCATCGGAACTTTAACTTTGTCCACATTATTGCTATTTCCATTCAGGGACTAATAAAAATGATTGCTGTGTTCTACCGAAGCGTGCAGATGAAATTAATATTGTTCTATGCCCCACCATCTTATGTACTCGTAGTCAATATGTAATGCGTATGTATTAAAGTCAAAATTTCTGGCTTCTGACTCAGAAATACGGTGAATGCAGCTGTGATTGGAGCAATGAACAATTATTACTTCAATTCACTTTCCGTAGCATACAGCGTATCTGCACTAAAACTCATAGCCGCTGTGACCAGTTCTGCCAAGAACTTACTATATCTAAATATAGTAAGTTCTTATAATGTAGAATAGTAACTAGTAAGTTCTTGGTTCTGCACATCTTAAAGCATATTAATTTTGCATAACCATCACTGTTATGTACATAACCATCATCCCTATGTACCGAAAAGCCGCTTTTATCAGATATTCTAATTTGGACACTTCTTGGTGTTGCGGTTATTTTTTGAAATATCTTACAGAAGAATCAGCCTTCGTTCGCGGATAATCCTTGCGGGCCTTATAATATCACATAATATAATTATGTCAACTAGGCGGTTCAGATCGTATTAAATTTTTTTTACTTGTTCAAAGTTACTAGTTTCTTACTATGAAGCTCAAAGTTTTGGACATCAGTTTTCTGCCTGCCTCTCGCGGAAGTGAACCTTTGCGTGACCTTTCAAATTCTCAAAGTGGGGGATCCTCGAAAAAATATGGTACGAACTACGAAAAAGGCCTCTAAAGGAGAGAGGGGATTCTAATCAAGAAAGTGCGGTACTTAATAGTAGCTTCAGGATCACTTAACAAACTGTTAGAAAATTTGATAGATTTTTTTGCTCACTTTCATCAGCATATCTGTGACTCGCTTCTTTTGTTAAATTTAACAATGAAATTGTAATAAAACAAGTAGAACTATATATGGTAGTAAGTTTTTTATTTAAAATGTATACTTCTACTCCACGAGAGCGCAAAAAGGATGTTATGTAAGGTGGTCCAGGTGAAAGACCACCTATGGACCACGTACCACGAGATTTGGGTTGTTTGTCTACATCTTAATTTTGTCATGATCTAGATCACAGATTTAAAGAGTTATCGAATTTGAATAGAGTACACATGACAAACAGAGATTTCTCTATTCGTCCAGTGACCAGGTCACTATTTACCCGCAGCGCGAGAGCAGCCCACAACAAGCGCGGCGGTGTAAATAAATCAGAGCTGGTAAACCAGCAGAAAAACCATCATAAAGCAACGCATAAGTTCAGCCGTAAAGCAAAAGTATGACATGAAAACGCTGTAAAATGCGTAAGAAATTAGGGCGATGAATTATTGTACAAGGTTCTTTTATTTTGTTCTTCTTGGATCACGTAACCTAAAAATTTAAAAATTTAAAAATTCGATATCGTGCGATTCACAAGTCAGTACACAAAACAAAAGCGGTTTGGTAAGTACCCAAGCTTATGTCACTGGGTTTTTATTATTATTATTGTGCAGTTACATAGTACTGTCCGCAAAACCTTTTTAACCACTTTATCGGATGTAGTTATCACTGGATATCACAGACAAATTAAAGTGTCTCCCAGGTATGTCTTCTGCTGACTATTTTATGGACGTGGGAACTACTCCAAAGTCTCCACTGAAGGAAACCTTTATTGCAAGCGGCATTATTTCTGTGTCCGAAGAAAAATTTGTGATGTCATACAACTGGAGTCTAGCTGCAGCATTTTTGTCTGCACATTGTATTAGACCGTTTTGTTGCATTGCTTGTTACGCGTTGTTGTAGGTTGTACATTCGTGCCGTTAAATTAGAAGTATGCCACATATAATAAAAATATGGCAGTGTTTCTTGTGCAAATAAAATAATTTCGTAGTCACTGAAAGAATTGTATACAGTAGATATTTGAACCAGTTTGACTTGCGAGACATAAGATACGTACGCACTCACAACCAAGTTCTTATCACGTTTCTGATTCAAAGATATAGTTTAACGGGACACGAACCAAAAATAAAAAAATCTGAGTCTTCCCGTCGCGATTACAATAATATTTCTGACAACGACAGCATGAGAGCGAACATGCACCGATATAGTGTTCACGTTGTCCATTTTACATTCTTTCTGTCCGAAGTTTGACGCCTTTTAGAAAAAACCGCCATGTTCTTACTGTTAGCTTGTTAAACTCTTTGATTTATGTTCTGTACAGTCACCAGCAAACTGGTGTTCCAGAGCACTAACAATAAGACAAAAACTGATACAAAGACAAACATCTAACAAACGCTGAAAATTTGCCCAAAACAGTACTGTCGGTACTCATCACGCACAATAAAAACGAGTAAGCACAGCCTTTTCTTACCCGCTGTTTGAATCTTACTTGTTAGTTTCACCCTAATCTTGCCAAACTTTACAATTAGTGTAACATTCAACGCCGAAAATGTGAGAAAAAATCATGAACAGTCGCACTATCTCATAAAAAAGGTACCTTAACCAACCTCAGCTCGCGGGAAGCAAATCATGTAGAATATCTTTAGCGTTCTTGGGAAGACTGTCAGGAAATGCGATGTCGAATTTTATCACAAGATCGCCACGCTTTCCTGGTTGTTTCGGTACTGGCAAGCCTTTTTGGGGATACCTTTTAACGGTGTTGGGTTTCGTAACATCAGTCAGAGACACCGGCATTTTCTGGCCTTCTATCGTCGGAACTTGCAATGTGGCTCCGCACAGCGCCTAGAAGACAAGGTTTCTATAATACTTAACTTTACTGAAAACCTCTCTCACACCACCCAACCCTGAAGACACCAGTGTTGTTACAATTACACCAACAAACACTCATATATAATTCTGTCTCAAAACATGCTGATTTCAAACATTCTAATATTATACGTTCACGCTGATATATTTGTCACGAAAACGGAAGATGTGACTGCGACGGTTCAACAACCTACAGCTGAAGTGTGATTCATAATCAATGAAAGAACTCATTTACAGCAGTCTGCTGTTACGCTCTTAGTCATCACTTACGTCTCTAAGAGGAAGTTTGACAGTACAAACGAGATCGTGGCCATCTCGTTTGAAAACAGGGTGCGCTTTGTCCTTGATCACGAAGACGACATCAGCAGGAACAGTCCCGGGCATCTGATCACCTTCCTTCGGGAACGTGATCTTGGTGCCAGCCTTCCAACCCGGCTTAATTTCAATGGTCAACACCTTTTCTTCCTTGCGAATCTGCCCATCGGGAGAGGCTACTTTGCGGGATATTTTCATTTTCTTCGTACAGCCTTTGTAAATATCCTCCAGGGCCACTTGCAGTTCATGTTGAATGGGTGCATCTTGTCGGCGCTGCTGTCGCATTGGAGCCCCCCCGAAACCTTGAAATGCACCCATGCCCCCCTCGTCCATGTCAACATCATCCTCCATACCACCGAACTGAAAACCACGACGTCCACCACCCATTCCACTTCCGCCAAAGAAAGCGAACGGATCACTGCCCCCGAAGAACTTGGCGAAAATATCACGCGGATCTCCATGAAATTCATAATGCATGCCGCCGGGAAATCCTCCTGCTCCATCTGGACCTCCGGCCATTCCGCCTTTCAAACCCTCTTCTCCATACTTATCGTAAATTTCTCGCTTCTTGGGATCACTTAGAACTTCAAAGGCTTCGGCGATTTCTTTAAATTTTGCTTCAGCGTCGGGAGCTTTGTTCTTATCTGGGTGATATTTTAATGCCATCTGCAATGCAAATTACTGAATCGACGAACAAAATGCGAACTAGCTGTTCGTTGTAAAAAATGTGATACAAATATGTGATACAAATAATCTGATAATTTGTAACAAATGGTTAAACTGCTCTCACCTTCCGGTAAGCCTTTTTTATCTCATCCTCGTTCGCTCCTTTCTGAATGCCGAGGACTTTATAAAAGTCTTTGCCCATTTTTGACTTCGCGGTTCTGCAACATATGAATCTTTTTAATCAAAGCATCAACAGCACAGAAACTGAATTATATCAGTGCTTCTGAACCGTAAACTCACAGTTTAAATCCTTTCAATAAGAATTCCAGGAGCGAAAGTACAGATATTTAGCCGTAACACGGTAACGTCTAGTCGTCACTCCTGCAGCTGTTGAGTTATGATAACGGATTTTCCAGCAGATGTCGAGGATTTACATTACCAAAAATATCGACAAAAGAGAACTATACACTGTTATTATTCCACAATACGCAACGGGCGCATATATAATTATTTAATTTATATATATTTTTTCTTTTGAAGAACGTAATTACACAGGCAAAAAAATGGCTGTATATTTCCGCCGAATACTACTATTTACAGTGTACGTAAAAAGTTTTGCCTTTCGCACATTATTTTTGCACGGCAGTAAAGAAATACAATACAGGGTATCAATGAGCTACCGAACAATAAATAATTTACGGTGGTAACAGCTAAATCAGCCGGCTGATCTGACAGCTACCCGGTACCGATTGTTGCAACGAACGAGAATTTTCGCGAGAGTTCTAGAACGAATTGTACAACAAACTTGAAGTACTTTTCGCGCTCCTGTCCGCACCTAACGCAGATCACTAGCTCAAATACTAAGGCAAATGCACTTGCGCCGTTTTTAAATCAGTTTTGAGAAGAATGTGGATGGTGTTTTCCACAATATGGGAATTTCCAACACGAAGATCGAGCTCGTGCCGCGTCTTTGAGGTTAAAGTAGCATTTCCAATAAAAAGACCATCAACGAGTGGTTATAGTGGAAAAATCTTCCGGTTGTTTAACTACTAACTTTCTTGTTGCCAATAGCTGTGTCCATGAAATAACATGCAGTTTTCGGCCATATGTGAAAATTGAAGAGGAATAACATCATGACACGAACAGAAACAAGAAAAGAGCGCATAAAGTAGTCAGTGGTCGGCTGCCAGAGATCCTCAACTGACCAGAGCAGGTTCTCAGAAGGCTGACCAAGAACTCTCGCGCATCTTGCGTTTGACAGAAAGCCTTACAGCGTTACATTTTTCAGAGTAAATATTAATGGCACCGCCACAGATTACAAAGGATAAATTATGGATAATAAAGTTCTTCAGAGGGCAAATAGCTTAATATTTCTACCGCCGCTACACAATACTTCTAGATCTACCTTTGACGTTGTGGCAGAAACAGCAGAAGTATCGTTGTTTCGGCGGGGATTGCCCTGTCTAATACAGTAACCACGCTTCACATAATTATGATACCGGTAGTTGCGCAAGTCTTTTCCACGTCCACTACGCAGCCACACTTCGAGCCTCTGCTTCAAATGAAATGCGATCGATTTTCTCAAGTCTGCACGAAGTGCGTCAAGATAAAGAACCGAACGTTCTTTTTCCGACTGGATAACCCTTCGCTCAAAGACGCTAACCTTTGCCGAATTTCCGCCATTTAAGTGGAGTTTTATATTGTGGCTGCCTGATTTTCAGGAATTGTGAACGTCCATGATATTACACGCTCTGCACTTGCAAAGCCATGGCCAGGGAAACGCGCTCATACAAATTTTTATTTACAGTTCAAACTTTGGTGGAGCGGTCCAGAGTGCGCAAAACAACAAAGCGTTTCTAAACCCCTTATAAATCCCAGTAAACAGGCGAAGAAGGCAGATCAATAAAAAATTCGCAGTAAGTTAGAGCCACAATAGAAGCCCAGTCGAAAGGTGACGATGAGTGGGATTAACCATCCAAAATGGAAACATAAACGGTCGTAGGCTAAAACATTTGATTGATGAAACTCTCCAGCATCTGCTCAGCAAGGACCGGCGAACAGTTGTTAATTATCTCCGGGCCGTATCTCTGGCTCTCCACTAATGCCGTCTCCTCCATGAACTTCTGCAAAAACGATAAGCCACAGGTAACGACTTTGCTGACGGTCCCGTAAAAAAGATCACCTTCTTCCACGATCCCTTCGCTAATAACGGCATTTTCCGCGACAGGTGGTTCATTTCCAGCAATTACTTCTGCATTTGGTATCACATCCATATCCGCAAGCGAAGAGTGTTTCTGGTCCTTTTCATCCTTCATTACAATCTCTTCAGTCGTTTCAGTCTCAGGATGACTGGGAATGCTACTTGCTGAAGGCTGAGTGGCAATGACAGCAGGAACACTCGCAGGGACGGGCTGGTCCGGAACAGAAAGGGGAGCGGAGATCGGTGGTGAGTTTGCCGGAACTACTGCTGGTTCAACCTTTTCTTCCATGGCTTTCTTGTCATTGATAACTGTCCCTGGAACAGTAGCACCAGGGATTGATTCAGCGGTTTCTAAACAAAAATTTTAAAATTTCAGTCCGCTCAAAAGTTTCACAACTAAGAGGAAATAATTCTCAGAAGTTACGCTTCATACCTGATGCCCGTTGTACTGGCTCCACCTTTTCATTCTGGGATAACTGGACTTTGGTAGCAGGAACAGAAAGAGCCGGAACTTTGGGAAGCGAAGCCGCCGCCGACTTTTTTGCCATTGAGCCTTCAGATTCAGCCTTCCGTTTCAAACCTGTAATCAACTGCTTTTCGTGGCGTCCTTT
>JAQGAU010005381.1:0-10352 GCA_034698045.1 Paramacrobiotus richtersi
CCTTCGTAGCCGATCTAGTGAATGGCTCGGCGCAGTCAAAATGGCGGCCGACATACCAGAGACGCTGCCTTTATGGGGCAACAATAACGGTAGCGAGCACACACCACCAGTAAAGATCGCTCCGCGACGCAAAAATAAAGGCTCCAGGTTCACTTATACTACTTTCAGAAACTTTCAGAAAACTTTAATGGCTTTGATGCACTTACCCGATGGAAACTGGCATAAGGGGGAATAAAACTAGAAATGGCATAAGAGGGAATAAAAAACTGGAAAAGGCATTAGGGGGAATAGCATGGGTGGCATGGCTAGGGGCAGGACTCTGAGATGATCCACGGCCCGCTACTATGTGGTCATGCATTGCAATATCTTCACAGACGTCCGATTTAATCAGACCTTACGACAAAATTTTAGAGTCCCGTTTCATACTTTCCAAAAACTTTATATATGATAAAATACTACATATTTAACTCAACATTATCAAAGAAATAAACATTCAAACTATTGAAATTAAAAAAAGTTATGAATTGTTTAACGAAATTACACCAGTCAGTCTGAACCGGCTGACATCAGAGTATTTTCGATTGAGACAGTCCAGAAATTCATTTATTTCCGCCGGAACGGTCCAGAAATGTACCGACTCTATCTGTACAGCCTATCTTCTGCCGGAGTAATGACTCACGCTGTTTCCTATGGTTCTGACTTTTCACCATGTGAACTGATAGCCAATCACACAGAAGTATCACAAATGTACCGATTTCAAAAACTGTATTAACCGTATTATATTGACTGGATTATATTGTTGTATTGACCGTATTAATTTGCAGATTTCAAAAACTCCCTGCACCGAGTAAAACCCGTGGTCAGAACCCGTGCACACAGCGGATACCCGTGAATAGCCGTGCACGCAGCCGACGCCCGTGCTTTCCCGTGCACGCAGAATCGACCTTTAGTTTTTGGTGGTAGCTTCTCCTCTGTTTCTGTTTGTCATCCGTTTTTTGGACCACTGCAGAAAGGGCTAAATTATAGTCTCCGCTGATTTTTTCAAAAATAGAACTGCTGCAACGAGCGACTGCACGATATGGTAAATTACTCGTAGTGCATTTTACAACTCTAGCGAAGAAATGTCTCGAAGGTAGAAGTTTAATTTGTCGATAATGTGTAATGCCGAACGGGATCAATAGGTCAGTTGGTCTGGAACGATTAAAAACTAACTGGAAAGATAACGGATAGTACATATAGTGACAAATGTCGTTTTCCACTATTTCTAGTGTGACCCGTATGCAGCTAACAGTTCAGGAGTGAAAAACTCCAAATGGATAAAGGCATACATCACCGCCCATCCTGGTGGCCAAACTTGTGGTCGTTCTAAAACAGATGCTGGAAAATCGCGGGCTGCACGGAACAAAGAAAGGGATCAGTTCGTATGTCTTGACCTTAATAGTGATCAGTATGTTCCAGCGGGAGAGAATTTGGAAAAGGAATCTGGGGAACCTCCTGCGCATGTTCTTGAAACTATACGGTGTCACGTTTGATCACAATAAGGATGCCATCAAGGCGAATGGATGGATCGTTGATAAAGCGGATTTGGGCAAAAGGCTGGCAAAACAAAGTCCCACTTTGAGCATCCAGGATCCAGTCCAACCGGAAGAAGATGCGGCATGGTCTTCCCGTGGGTGGGAACCCGTCCAGTCGGAATTTGCGAAGGCGCACCAGCGGCTGAATAAAACGATTTACGATGCGGTGGCTGTGGGATACGGCTGGAACTTGTTGGACGCCATCTTGTAGAACGTGTAAACTGAAAGGATGTTAACTGTTACTTTGTTTTCATTCGCCTTTTTTCCCCTTCTCCATAGATACAATCTACAGATGCTGTGAAACTGGAACTGTGTCAACGAAAAGTATCTGGGTTTTTTTGCTTCTTACTGATATCCATTTGAAAGGCGTGTTACAATTATAGTATGTTTCTTTCGTTTCTGTCAGAAGAATTGTGTCGCTTGAGTTCGTGCTGAATCGTACCATCGCCGTTCTCTAGCTGCGGCGTCGTGGACTGCGACTCTATACCTTATCTACGATAAGGTAGAGAGACGCAGTCCACGACGCCGCAGCTAGAGAACGGCGATGATCGTACGGCTTGTATTCATCCTGAATCGTAACAGCTGCGTATAGTACCTGACTCGTATCGTACATCTTTTCTTTTGCGCGACACATACGGTAACTAGACTCACAGAACAACGCACCTTGGCTCAGTGAACATTACCCGATGCGCGCTTCCGGACCCCACGGTCCCAATGTTCGCATGGCCAACTGGCCGGAGAGGTAATCGCTCGTAATGTTGAGAAATTTTTGACGACCTTTCCGCGTTCGGCATGTAATGCTGCCGCGTCAGCTTGCTTCGAAGTGTCCGAGACGTATACGCCAAAGCGACGGTACTCGGAGGACTGCACCCGAAAGTTAACATCTTCTCCGCGCTCCCAAGGCGCTAGAGCGATACCATGATTCTGTTCTTATATACCGTCAGCCCGGAGGTTCCAGCTCTGTACCAGATTTCGTACCCGGCAACCACAAATGTTCTTGTTTTACGTATATACTGTACTTGTATGCATTGAGTGCATTTTCTCTACCCATGCGAGTAATGCGACTGGAGACAACCATATAATATTATAGAAGTATCTACGGTACTTATATTCCTGCGGAGTACGGCATTTAGTCGGTGTATTTGCTAGTCCAGGCAGCAGAGATAGATTCGTCCAAAAGGATCGGCGGTAGTACTCAGTTAACATGACGAAAAGTTCGCTTTTACTTTAATTACTTAGTAATTTGCAGTGATACCAGTTACAGAGTTGAACATGCACAATATGTCTAATAAGTACTTCTATAGCAAATTGCAGTCAGTCGCTGTTTCCGTCACTGCGATTGTTGCAACGCATGCTGCACACGGTACAACCAAGCAATATTGCAAAAACTTCACCTATTGAAGACCCGCCGCAGAGCATGCTAATGTTTACGCAAACGAGCTAAAGAAATCATTTCGTACAGCTCATGAAGGAATGAAGATTTTGTCCTGATACGAAACAAATACTCCATATAATGTTGGTTCTGTTAAGGCTCGACATTGGAATTTCAGTGTTTCAGAAAAAGCAGTACTGGTCGATAGAGATGTACAGATAAAGAAGACTAGGAACTTGCAATAGCATATGCATATGTACATGTTATACGTATAGTAAGTTTCTGGTAAGACTAATTTTTTAGCTGCGAACTTGGTCGACTCCACGGCTCACTGACGATCTGAACAGCCAAAACTGCCCGATTCAGATCATCAGCTATCACACATAACATCTAGTTAAAGTATGTATTGCTATCTTATAGCTTTTTGAGCAGCCATGCACAAGTTGTGTTGGCGCGTTCTGCCAAGAAAAAATTTGCTTACAACTCTATTGTGACCGGGTGATTAGCACTCTCTCGTTTAGATCAAAACTCGTCTATCAGCGTCTTTCCTCGTGTATTTTGATTACAGAATAAAGTTCAAAAAATGATTGTCCCACTTGGCATCGTATTCACAATGTGCGGAGCATGTATATTCCAAAGTCGAGCCACCTGTGCCACGTCTGCTGCAACGCAAAAACTTCTTTCCCATCTGCTAGCCTTGGATGATGTTTACGTGCGCCCAGATGCGGATCTTCTTGGATCGCCGGTTGTCGTGACCTTTGGGATAACTATCGATACAATCCATATCCAAGTAAATCCTCCAAAACGGCCATGCTAGCCTATCTTTTAGCGATGTCAACATTATTCGTACATATAACTCTAACAAGCACTAATATATGTATGCAATAGATATGGATGGTAGTTCTAATAAGTTCGGTATATATTTGCTCTCCAATTAGTAATGTACGTACTTCGACAGTGGCTGCAGGATATGCCACATAATTTACGGATCACTGGATACTGCACCCGTGCGCCCAGTGCTTTGGCAGAGGTGCAATATCCCGTGATCCGTAAATTATGTGGCATATCCTGCAGCCACTGTCGAAGTATAGTATCATTACTAACCCTGATAAGCAAACTGTAAATTTCGTTGTTCTAAGAACAGCATAACTTATATACTTGTATTTGCATCGCTGGAGTGCGTTCTTGTTGACCTATTTGATCATTATTTACAAGTTTTTGTTAAAGTTAAACGTCTGGAAATCTTCGACGTACTTTATTCTTGTGTCCATTCAGGATTCGGAAAAAGGCCTTGTAAAAGCCTACGGCTACTTGGATCTGCAGTGGACAAATAATCGTTTACCATGGAATCCTTCGGATTATAATAGCATTTCTAAGATTAGACTACCATCCGACCGCATTTAGCTTCCTGATATTCGGTTGTATAACAAGTGCGTTGTCGATCTTAAAGCCCAACTTAGTCAGCACAGGCCTCCCGGATCACTACGTCCTTACTGCCGTTTGAAAGAGCGCGATTTGTAGATTCTATATCTGCTTTCAAACCTTCTTCGATGTGAAAGTATAAAAAGTTGGTCCAGGCTACAAGTTTTGGTTGAGGGTGGAAGCAGTTCCAGTACTTATGTCAGCCACCGCACTACGACTGTCACATAGCGTTTTTCCTGCGCTTTTCGTCTCGAATAACTTGGGAACCTTTCACATCGATGAAGCTTAGAAAGCAGATCTCGAATCTACGCATCGCGCTCTTTCAAACGGTAGGAAGCACCTAGGAATCTGGAAGGCTCGTGCTGGCTAAGTTGGGTTGGTTAGCAGACATACATATCATAGCAAACAGCGATCATAGAATATTAACCGTTCTGAATTCCCCATATAGCCTCGATGCCCGTAGCCGAATGTACGCCGAAGCAAAGCAATTGTACGGTTAACTAATCTTAGGTAACTTAAACAAGCATTGTATAATAATTAAACCGCCGTTTTTATCGTCCTACTAATTATCAGCGCACGGTAATTCGTCGAAAACTCATATACATAACCGATCTTGTTTTTATCTTTCTTCGTGATACTGTAGGTGATGTCAGCCCGAAGCCTGCAGCTGAACGCTTTCGGATCATCGAGAGCAATGTTACAAAACACACCACGGAATAGTCTTGCTGCCCGGAGCCCTATCCAGACATTATTGTCACATTTACAGCTGAAAAATATACATATCTCAGAACCTAGTCAGGAATCCAACGCAAAAGCTCCGCGGTGATCTATCTGTATGGCCTACGTACAAGATTTCTAATAGTAAGATATTGTCCCTGTCCGTTTTTATAGCAAAAAGAACGTTCATGTGCTGTTATTAGCGCCAACATGCGATGTTATGTTGTGTTAAGGCGAATGAACGCTTGCCGAATAAATGTACTGTACTTTGTCTATTACGTATATTGTGTGTATGTAGTTGTCAATTTCACATACTTCGCGAAACCAAGCGCGGTAAGGGGCAACTTTCCGCCCTGGAAAAATCCCATATCGTAACAATTATAATAAGTAATTGATACGGCTTGTTTATACGCTTTCGTTAGCCAAATTGTTAAACGCGTGGATGGAGCAAAATCCACCTAAACAGAATTTAAACAGATATTTGTTTTCCAAAGTATTGTCGCGTGTGCTTGTCGATGACCTTTCCACCTGCGTTTTGAGGCATATCTGACTTGGGGTCCATAAGTATGTGACACACTCTATAGCGACAAAAGACAGCTAGACGATCCAGGATTGGGCAATCTACGAGAGTTTTAGTAAAGTATACGAGTTGTTCGAAAGCACTCAGGTCAGTGCAGTTGTTTCTTCAGACCGACTGCAACCAACCGCCGAAGAGCGGGTGAACGGATGTGTGGAACTCTCGTGTACTTCTATGATAAATACTGAGAAACTGGAGATGGCCTGTGTTCCTCGGGCAGTAATGTCTCTGCGTTCTAGTGCGGCTGAATAAAAGAAGGATAAGTCCGACAAGTTTGTAGTGTAGCATAGACGGATAGAAAGTTCTCTCTAACGATGCCACAAGAAAATGGTTTCATTTCATGACTGAAATGACAGCAAGCAGGAAATCCCGAGAACTCTCCTGGAAGCACTGAAGTCCATTTAGACAACGCTACTTTTATACTGTTAGCATTTCTGTACTCAGAACGTTGCAACAGTTCCTAACGAGCTCCCTAAGGACGTGAACCTATTGATCGCAAAATAAGTTATCGAGGCCCTAAAATGAAAGATCAAAGTGCGTTCTGGTGTGTTTTTGCAGTACCATTGCCACCACGCCCAAAGCTCAGTGTTAGTGACCTGCAAATAGCCTGTGCGAGACAGAAATAAATGGCCTGTCGATTAAGTGCCTCGATACGAAAACAAAATCAGCCTTGGATTTTTCACGAATTTTTGAAATGACACATCTGATGTGAATTATAAGCGCCTGACAGATTGTCAAATATGGAGATGTCCGGATTTAATACTGCGTAATTTTGTCGAGTAAAATTAGTCGTCCGTACCTCAAACAGTACAAAAGAACTGGGCAATCATGTTAGACGCTAGAAAATTATGCTTCGTGAAACGGTGTCCTATGACAGTACCCCAAACTCTTTGGTCGGACTTGACCTACACTAAACGCAGTGGCCGGTACTAGCAGCGTAGATCGATCAAATCCATTGGGAGAATCTATTCGATAAAAGCGAGTACTGTAACTACTGTTAATGAAAAGGTGCTATCTGCCGTATCTTAGATCCACTGGGAAAATACACTTCGCTTAAAACGTGTATTCTAGCCTGTCCATTGGGAGTACCTGTTTCGCGTATAACGGTCGACTAAACCAAGTAACCTTCGCTACCAAGATCCATTGGATCGGTATACCTATTTGGATGAAAACCTTAAACAATGAGACAATGAGCTTGTTAGGCGCTTCTCCTGTTGACATACGGATAAGTTCGGTCTGAAACGACCGTGCGACAGCTTAGTGCGGGCAGCACTTACTGAACTCATCATCTCGGCGAAAACCCGAAAAAATGGCTACATGCGACAGGCACTACAACCTGTCCATAAAGTCATACATCTGCCTTGGGAAGACGCAACGGCGGCGGAAACCAAGCTAACCATGATGTCTCCAGCAGACATCATGGCGAAGCTGAAAATAGAGTTTACCGACAATCTTGTCGGTAAACTGCGCGAGGATAACGGTCCCGGCCGAGGGAAGTTGTTTTTCATGTTGCAGGTACACCCACAACCGCTAATGGCACCTTATCTGCGGCAGTTGCCGTCACATCTTGCCGGCTCCAATGTACAACTCTGACTGGATGCCACCACCTCCGGATCGAGACCGGACGCTGGGAGAAGTTAGAGAGGAACGGACGGATATGCCGCCACTGCAGTGTTCTTGACGACGAGACACATGCCCTATTCCATTGTCCCCTACATCTGCCAACGCGCGAAGTTATACTGAAAAGACTGACGGCCAATTACGTGGTGGATACTGTGGATTACTTTAGGCACTGTCTAAACACCTATCCCCGAGATGAGGCGTTGGACCACGACACATACGTATTCGGGCAGCTTGCCCTCAGGATTCTCAAGGACGCGAAGGATTCGTTCCACGGACGGAAAGTTCTTGACGAAGGCTGGGATTCAACAGCATAACGGAAGCCTGTTATTATTTCGCGATATGAATTTTGTTTGTCAATGCATAAGCTCGTGTGCAATGTCTTCAGCGGCTTGCGTATGTTGGTACGCACCCTAGGGACTGATATTTTGTTTTGCTATATTTTGCTTTTTCTTCCCTATGTGCAATATGTATTACACTTTCTGTCCGTTTGTTTTGTTTGTTATCTGTATTTGCTCTGCTCCTAAGTTTTCCATCGCTTCTCGCAAAAGCGAGATAATGCCTCTGAACAGCGTTGTGGCACCTGCTGGACGAACAGTTCCAGAGGAATAAACTTGTTGTTGTTGTTCCAGCTTCCTAAACAAGCGTGCTGGTTGCCGTTTATTCACATTCATGCCACAGAAGCCTGTCTGTTCAGTCAAGCCTATATGTAACAGACAGAGGCCACGCATCTGCGCAAGCCTAGCACAGCATAGCACTGACTGGTCGCGTAAATTTCGCAGTACCAAAAAAAAATGGGAACACATTGCGCGATGTGCAATATCTTCTACTATACTAGTCCAGACTACGACAGTTGTTGTACACAGTCACCATATCTATTGCCCCGTGGCGCATGCTTAGCACCATTGTCCGCTCCATTAAAGTACCATTTTAAACTGCAAAATATGATAACTGTCAACTTTTCACTACTTTTCACTAGTTCTAGATTATACTTAGACATTTGATATTCACACTGTTTCAGAAGTTCGAATATATTTGCATTTTTAAACAAAATAGGAAGCGCGAACCAATGCGGTGGAGATTCCACCGCATAGGTAATGACGGGTTCCACCGCATAGGTAACAAGTCTTAGGAATGTATCAGTTTTGTTTATAGTCCAGATCCGAAAATTTCAGTTGCAACAGATATGCTGCTGATGTAATGATTGTATCAAATCTCTACGCTAGGAGATGTCCAAAGTTTTAATTCTGAGTTAAGGTAAATTACACGTACTTGTTAGACAGAGCCAGTATTATCGGGAAAAAGCGCTTACGGAAAGTACTACGTAATCTAGTGTATGGGCGCAGCATAACATACATGTACAGGGTTTAGAGGTATATCAGGCATTTGGACATACGAACAAGGGCAGCCCTTCACTTGTGAAGTTGTGCACATGACAGTACGAGTATCATTGACGCCTTTCCGATACCGGCCCGCTGTGTGGCACGCGCAGTACAATCTTGTGCAACAATTTGGTTAGAACTCGTTAACCATTACTAAACCAAAAAATTTAACCGCCAGAACTCACTTCGCTCAAAATTTTAGCAACCAAAAATGCGTTCACTAAAATTTTTAACCCAAATTTCGCTTCGTTAAAACCTTTAGTTTTCGCAAAGGTTAACCACGGTTAGCGACTTATTAGTGAACCAATATAGTTTTCCGCAACAAGCGGTTTAGATCTGTCTACCGTTTTCAGACTCCCGGTGCACGATAACGATATACGTCGTTTCGCTTTAAAGGCAAACCAAACAGCTGGCTTGGATGGTTTTAAGGCTTCCGCACGTTGTGTGTCCAATTTCAAGGTGGCTGATCGTGTAGTATCGCGAAAAATCACGAAATTCGTCACGGAGAAATCAGCTCGCGATGAAGTCGACATCCTCAGATCGGCAGACGAGTTTGTACGGGATGCGAAGCTAGTTATGGATGCGTACGGTGATACGCATACGTTTAACACGGATCAGTCAAGCCTCTACAGAGAATTGCACACTGGTAGAACTCTGGATTTTAAAGGTGATTACGGCTGCGCATGTAAATTTTCTGACAGTGGAGCAAATTGTTATTGTTTCAGGTGTTAAGCACGTGCAATCGCTAATACAGTCCGCAAATGCTATGACGCATTCTTACACCATCCAACCGGTGCTGTTAGCTGCGGGGGAGTACATGCCCAAAGTGCTCATTGTATTTCAGGAAAGCGGCGGAAGTTCGGGAAAAATGTGGTGAAAACTCTATTACGGTACATCATTTTCACGAATATTACATGCCAGTCTGGCATTGCCAGACGTACTTACTTACTGACATAAAATTTGCAAATTTATTAGGCCACCTAATTTAGTGATTAAAGCTTCGAAGTCCGGTAAAACGGACAAAAAAATACTGAAGGAGTTCTACGAAGAAGTGTTTTCCCCGTATGCCCCCGAAAATGGACTGCTTCTGCTAGATTCATGGTCGAGTAATTGTGATCAGCAATTAATCACCGACTGTATTCCCGATGGAAAAAAGTTGGAGGTCAAAATAATACCACCTGGCACCACTGGCATAATTCAGCCCTTGGACGTATACGGTTTCAGACCGTGGAAATCTTTTTTCCGTCAAGTGGGCGACCTAGTGCTGATCGACGACATACCTTTAATTCTTCAACAGAGGAACAACATCACCCAGTTACAGTCGTTAGTTTTCAACCAGTTTTCTTCTCCAAGGTTTCGTGATACTTTTCGCTACGGCTGGTACGAAAGCGGCTATCTTGCAGAACACCCGCCAGCGTTTCAGACCCCCGTTCAGTTTTGTTTTAAAGGTCCCGAGACGAGTGTCGGCAAAACATGCGAGTTTTGTGATAACTTGCATTTTATCACATGCAGTTGGTGCAAAAAAGTCTGCTGCTTTGCGCATTGGTGGGTTCAGGAGACGACGATAGCGGTGCCGAGATTCCGTGGCATTACTGTTCTGTATATCTGCCATAAGTTTTCCGGCAGCTGCATTGTTGGTTGTTTTGTTTGCTTTTTCTCATGTGCGGCAACAGTGTGGAACGCTGCTA
>JAQGAU010005382.1:0-10352 GCA_034698045.1 Paramacrobiotus richtersi
CCTGTAGAGGAAAGTTTTCTCTACACGATAGGCTACAAATTGTTTCTTGATTTTCCACTGGGAACTTGGCCTTAACAATGCTAAAAATCGGAGAGTTGTATCCATTGCAGGAACGTAATAGTATAGGCGATTTTAAACTTCATTTGCGTATTTGACCAGGCGAAACTTGAGTTCCGCGATAGGATTTGTCTAATAAAAAACAAAAAGTTAAGTAAAAATGAAGTATTACAGAAGATTGAATTCAGCAGCAGTCAAATCTCGCATCGGTTCCCGTGCTTCGGGAACCACCCCCTGTAAGATACGTATGCAGAGCTGAACAGAAGCATGCACCGTCAAATACTAGTAACTTATAAACGAAGAAACGATAGCAACGCAGCGCCTTGCCGCTTTGGAGTAGGCTGCAACGTTGACCTCCTTCTCGTTGTTCTCTTGCGAGTCGAGGGCGCAGCATATTTTGTCTATAAAAATCTCCGCAAACACAACTTTAGTTACGACAAACAAACAAATAAGTGCTGTATGCGTATTTCAAACTTTTTGACTGCCGGATTTGTGAAGGATCAGATATAAATTTTAGTTTAGCATGTCTCGATCTTTTTAGCTTTCGTTTCAGGATTTGTAGCTTAACTGTAAAATACAAGCATATCTTAGCAATCTTTATGGCCGTGAATGGATTAACTGTTACGATAACTGTCAAAATACCTTCCTGCAACGGATACCACTCTACGATTTAGAGACAACGACCACAAACAACCACGGACAATCACAACGAGAATAACCACGCGCGACCACAAAGGTCACGCGAAACCACAACCACTGTCGGCCGCGACCACATCCGTGGTCGCCACGGTTTAGATACACCCGCTGCAGCATGGTACTTCGGCTTTGCCGTTCAATTGTCTAACAGCAGTAAGGTAAAGACAAAGCTGGTGCAGTAGTCGACGGCAACGCAAAGGGCGGCTGCAATGGCGCCACAGTTCCTTTTAACTGCCTGTAGTGGATTTACGTGGAGCTATTTATATGCGACTGTTCGGTTTAGTTTAGTTTATTACTGAGCAGACAAACCCATGGCACTCTCAGTCTGGTCACAATCCACAAGTTAGACAACAGCATCGTTTTCAAACTACTCAACAGGAGAAAAGGTTTTTAGCCCGAACGATAGAAAGAAAAGTATGCACAGAACCACATTCCAAGACATTTTCAGTATTCTTCATGATATTAGAAAAAAGATCCTTTACTCTCATCGCCAGGGTTGTCTTTCCGATGCTTCGCTTCGCCGACGCATTTATTCTATACGTTGCTTCCGTCGAATTTCGTACCGTGCATTGGTGTCCTTGAACGGGATTAATTTCTGCATGTACGACGGCACGTTGAAATCCTTCCGGTTCCAGATTTTAAACAACCAGACCGCGTCCTTTTCGCGCCAACGATGGAATACTGGGGTTATACCCAGCTGTCCGTACAGTTCCGGTGTTACCCGCATCCTGTAATCGGTAATGGCTCTCAAGACTGCGTCCTGTCGTTTCCTCAATTTCTCCCGGTCACCCGTAGACGCCATCGACCACACAGACGAACAGTAGTTATCTTTAATCCGCTCGACTGATGTTCTTTCACTCAGAAATTACCATTTCGGCATATATGGTTGCTAAGAGCTAAACAATACATATTGTTAAGAGTAGGTTAGTGTTATGATGTCACACCACGTATCCCACACTGCCTTTAAAAAAAAAGATTTCTTTGTTTCTCCGTCTCGCCGACCTAAGGACAGTGAAATCATGCTTTAAATTAATATAGTTTGATCTTTCTACGGAGTTAGATACGACAGATCACAGACTGCCGATCCTCGTCTCCACATTGTTTAAATACGTACCGCGTAAACAGGCCGTTAGTCGTTTATCAAAGCACCGACGTCTCCTTGCAAAGAGGTCGCCAGGGGTGCGAGCTCGTTCACAGCCGATTACAGACAGCCACAGTGACAATACTGTCTCATCTTCTACGATTCTTTCTCATACGTTGTACATACTGCAATCATCGCATAGCTTCCATTAATTTGCTCTCATCACAGCGTAAAATCAGTTTTGTGGAGGATAGTACGAATATAACAAGATAACTGCACCGGGGTAAATCAAGCTGGGATGACGAAAGTAAAATTATCATTCATTAACAACATTTGCACGGTTTTCATTTACACGGCTTGAATCACGAACGTGAGATCGAATTTCAGCTAGTTTAAAATAATCAAACCTTACGGATTGAAATCCTGGGTGTGGTGGTGACCTGACAGAAACAACGACCCGTAACAGACGTCTACAAATAAATCGCGCTTTATTACGGTACAACATAACACAATATCACGAAACTTGGCAATTAGCATTATGTACCATGAAAGGGTGAAGTACATACATGACTACAACAGTATAATCGGTTCTGAATTAAAAAACAGCTATAATAATTGTCGTCAGCTTTAGACTGGGATTAAAAAGTACAGCATTATACTAAACCGACAGACGGACACTAGCCAGTAGCCACTGCTAGACTGATACGAGTATGATGAGTGACGAAAGCGCGGTAAATCGTGACTCGCCGGACCGATCCCGGAGTTTGCGCTCAAGAAAATAAATGGTTCATTTAAAAGCTGGTCCTAGGGCGTCAATCGTTTCGTCACCAACTGGTAGAAAACGGTTTCCTGACGGTCAAAGGATGCGTACGTAACTGGCGACGTTTCGCGCTTTCGGCAACGGAAACGGCGTACCCGGGTTGCTTGGCGCTTTTTGGCGCGTTGCTGTGGCGTTATGTGGTGTTTCTTTGCTTGGCTTCTGTTACAATTTACGAAAACTACCAGGAATGCTCTAAAAAGACATTTATGGTGAATGGTTTATGTTTATAGGCTCCTGTTACCTTTTGCATTGCTTCCACGGTTGTGATTGATAAATCGGAAGGATATTGTTCCAACAACAATCCACTGGCTGGAACCGTTATTGCAGTTCCCTCCAACATTGCGGTAAATCGTTAATTCAGTTTTCTAAGAAAAAGGAAAGCTGCTGGTGGAGTACTGATATGCTAGCAATTCTCTGTATGTATGTGCAGTAGCACGATAAGTAGAACTATAACGACAAAATTATAGTATCCCACTTCTTAGTGATCCTCACTGACACTTGACAAAGCGCCACTCAGAGGTCTGTGCAGAAATTCTTAAAACATTTGCGTAACTATGAAGATGCCCTTCATGAACGCCAGAATATAATTAGTTATTAAGACGATCGCCAAATATGCTTAGCTACAGTGCAGGCGATTTGTAGTTTCTGGGAGTGCCGTCCACTACACCTGCCTGTCTGCAGTTCGTTACTCACTAAAACGCGTCACAAATTACTTATTATTCAGCTCACTTGCCCACATTTCAGCGATTCTTATCTTGATCACATTTGCGCTTGTCGGCAGCACGAATCAAGATAAGAATCTGTAAACTGTAGGCAGTGAGCTGAATAATAAAGGCATAATATACTAAAGCCTGACAATTAAGCGAAAGAGTCGAAGTATAACAGGAGTCTGCGTGTGGTTCAATGCTCTTTCCGCGCCTTGCCCTAGTATAGCTTCACCATGTATAGCTTCGCCACGAGCAAGTGAGGATATGTATTGGGGATGGGGATGATGATAGTCTACCTCTTGGTTTATCGATCGTCGAGACGCAACAGTGCGTTAACTGTGGTTCGTGTGTTGAACCCATCAACGGTCACCATGTTTTGCCGTGCAACTGTAGTAAAGGAAGATGGAGTCGGTCAGCAAGCTACGTACTGCCGGAATCCCCAAGAGCGCAGGTTACCTATGCCAAAGTGGGCCTCCAGGATTCCCAGTCGAGATGAAGACCTAAATCCTGTCCGGAAGAGAATAGTGTCGTATAGGACGCGCCACGTTGGGACACAGTTGCTGACTGACATACAGTACAAGGCTGCGCTAGAACAGCCGAACAAGTTACGCGGAACATGCCGCGATTAGAAGCGCTGGCATCATGCATTCTTTGGAGGACGCGGCTACTTTTTTTATCTATTCGATGTAGAAACGGTTGGAAGCTTGGGTCCTGCGCTTGTGGAACTGAATCCGTTGCCTGACATAAGAGTCGGAAGACAACAGGAGTGCCCTATTGCTTTCATGATGCATCGAGTTCCTTTAGCGGTTGTTAAAGGAAATGCTGTTCTGTTTTGGACACATTGCCCGCATGTTCTAGAGTGTCGGAATAAAACTTTGGTTGTTTCTTCAGCGCCATGAACGTTATATTGGCATCGTCAACGCGTTCCGTCTCCTTATTGTTGCGGCTTTTGCCCAACAAAGAAGAAACAAACTTAGTGTTCCAGAACTGTTGTTCTGTACTGTATTCCTACCCGTGCGACATGGGTTAAATTATTTAGAAAAGTAACATACGTGAATAATGAACTAGCATCAGGTAGCTCAGCATACTGTCTTAAAGTTTACTACGTTCGTGCCTTAAATTTTGCTTTTTCTTGCAGTCAATCCTGGCTTATATTACCATGGGAGCTGCTCCATTTACGGGATCAAATTATAACTGCGATCTCTCCATTGTTGCTATTTAAGGGTTTATTGCGTTAGATTTGAGCATTTCTGCTTTTTGTGTTCGCTAACAGTTTACGAGCATTCGCCTGTGTCCCGACAATATTCAGAGCCTTGGACGAAACAGCTCTGCGGAAGAAATGCTGCCGGCATGTTTTTAGTCAAAACGCTGTATTTAAAATAGCTTTATCAGAGATGGCAATTCTTCTTTTATGACTCATGCAACGCCCTTATTTCGTTGCGTTACGTTATTATAATCCAGAACACACACACACACTTTATTCCTCTGGCACAATTCGTCCAGCAGGGCCATAGCGATCGAAATGGCAGTGGAACAGCTGGGTGTACACCCTAGTGAACCAGCAACAACAAAAGAAAGAAAACAAAAACAAATGTATGTAGTGTACCAAATAACATAACATAACAATACCGTGGCGCTAAAACCATAACAAACGTAACAATTTTCCTAGAAACTGGCGATATTCTCTTACTTAAACAAAAATGGAGAAAACAAATCTTCCTTAAACACCAACCCACTGTCTATTCCCAGCCGCCATCAAGAATTAACCGTCCACGGAAGCATTCTCTAGCATTATTCAGAATTTTCATAGTCATATTTCCAAAGGTGCGCAAATCTTGGTCCAGCGTTTGGTCTCGATCCTTGCTGTTGAGGCAGCGCTTGAAGTACTCCAAGATATCTGGCACAACAGCAACAAATTTTTGCAGTACCTGCTCGCGTACTGGCAAGTGCAGCGGGCAGTAAAAGAGGGCATGGGCCTCGTCCTCCGGAACGTCGCAATGCCGGCATAATCTCTCGTCCCTTTCCAGTTTCTCCCAGCGTCCGGTGTCGATCCGTAAATAGTGACATCCGCTCAGCAGCTTCATTAGGGATCCACCCAGATGAGGCGGCAGCTGGCGTAAGTAAAGGGCAAGTAGAGGTTCAGGATGCACCTGCAACAGAAAAGACAGCTTCCCTCGACCGGGGACGTTATTCTCGCGCACGCGAGCTAACAGTTCAATGGTGAACTGCTTCTTCAGCTTGTGCATGATGTCGAAGCAAGACATCATGGACAGCTTTTCTTCCATCACGGTTGCATCTCCCCACTGAAATTCCAGTGCATGCTGTACTGGCTGCAGTGCTCGGCGAAGAAGACCCTTTTTCCGTGTCTGCGCTGATCGTATCAGCTCCACAAGAGGCAAACGTACGAGATTATCCAAAGGCTTTCGCAGCCCCCGTGATATGAATCGCAGCTGGCTACTGACTTGTCTAAAGTGTAGGGGCGTTTTATATGTTAAGTAATAAAAGGCGTCTCTAGACATTTTCTGCTTGATCGCAAAGAATCGACGGTAGAAATTCATCTCAAGCTTATCAGTTTCCTCACTCGAGCCGCAGAACTCAGATCCGAATAAGATTGTACTGCCTACCGTAGCCTCGAACATCTTCTCTGCGATATCCAAACTGATACCTGGAGGTGCGTTGGTAATCTTCTGAGTAAGCGAAAAGTAGCTTCACCGAGCCGCTTCAAGCAGGGCTGAGCTGCTTTTGCTCAGCGAAGCCGATTCGTTTACGCGCACACCGAGATACTTGAACTCCTGCACTTGTTCGAGCATCGTCCCGTTCATGTAGACGCGGCAGGGTATGTCCAGCCTGGACTGGCCTTTGACAACCAGTGCGACCGATTTTCTTGTGTTAACAATCAACCCATGCTCATCAGAGTATGTGCTAATTCTGTCAACGGATATTTGGAGCTCCTCGACCGAGTGCGCAAAAACCGCGATGTCGTCGGCAAACTTCAGCAGCAACACCGATCGATCGCCAACTTTTACAGTGCTTATTCTGTCAGCTGACACGACATCGGTCATGTCATCGATGTAAATGTCGAAGAGCAGACCCGAACAGGGGTCACCTTGCCTGACCCCCTTCATTAGCACAAACGGTTCCGACAACGCGTCGGCAAGTTTTACCCTGTTTTACCCTGAACAAGAACATTTCGGCTCCGTATGGTTTAGCGCTTGGTGTTTCGGCGTTAGGACTCTGGGCCACACAACAGTCACAACTGGTAGGGTTTGCGATTTGTCGGCGCCTGAACACGGCGTCACGAAGTTCGGCGCCAGTTACTAAAATTAATTGTCTATATATATTGCTGTTATGGCAACAAAATCCAGCATCACTTACGCTCATTGCTAAATCAGGAGACTTGCAGCGGCAATGCAGCCTGACGTTGTACAACATTTGGAATTTGCTTTTAATATAAGACAAAAAAAAACTAATATTGCGGCCACGGAAGATGAATGTCGTCGCGCCCGTCTAAAGCTGGAAACCAGATATCCGTGTTGGAAACTACGTTTCCTGTGGCACGTGAAGATTCGAATGGCAGAGCTTATTAATAAAGAGCTATGAGAGAGGTCACGTTATAACGACGATTTGTTTGTTAACAGCTCTGAGGTTACAGTTGCTGTATATTTAGTACTAGAGAAGGATACACGAGCTAAAAGGGCTGAGTATCTGACAGCGACGAAAAATAACCAGCTACCGGGTATATGGAGCGCTTACCGAGATTTCGTCGCTGACCAGTCCGCGATACCGGCTCTTCCGTTCCCGTCGCACTTACAGTTGAACCTAGTGCATGTTTCAAGCCACTATCTTTTTCGGAAGCGTTACATCAGGACGTTGTTCTTGTGGTCACCGTACTCCTCATGTATTTTTATTGCAGTCCTTCGTAGTCCATGAAGTGCCGTGTAGTTCGGCAGTAGTCTTGTAGTGCTCGTAGTCTCGTGTAATCCTGACCGGCTAGATGAATTTCAGCTTTTTGTGGACAAATATCAACTGATCAGGGAACGGCCCTCGAGCAATAAGGAGAGGCTGCGACAGCAGCACGCACTGATGAAGGAAACTGACGCTTCCGGGACTTTGTTGGCTGATGCTCATATGCGCTTTGTTTTTGTTTGGGAGCTGGCGATACAGTACGAAAATGAAAGGTATTATAAGGAGGCGTGGAAGTTGCATCAGGAACTGATTGGATGCATGCGGTAAGAAAGTGTCAACCTACATTTATTTGTGGATCTAAGTCTGCAATGAGCTGAAAAAAGAAATTCAGCGATTTAAACTTGTAATGTCACCGCAGCCGACTATAACAAAGCAAATGCCCCATGAAGTGCAAAACCAAGTGCCGAATTATACGCATAAAAAATTCGTTAACAAATTCAAGGAACTGGTTGTTTTAAGTTTTAACACACTGTCTGGTATTCGAGATTACTATGAGAATGAAAGCTTGGATGTTTTACTGGAAATGGATTAGAGATAACTGAACTGGATTTAACTCTTTGGCACCGGACTGGGTCAGGCTGACACAAAGCAATTAGAAACGAAATGTGTACCAGTTCCTGTTGTACATTTTTTTTATATCTCTAGGGGTATGCTATGTGACTGCAGTAAACAACGTTTTAAAATTTTTTCGGAAATTTTTCAAGATGTTTGTGTTAAGAAAAAAACGATGTGTCAATTTGACACAAAGATGACCGGAAATCAGACTTTCGCTTTCTGATAGGGAAATCTATACCCGATTCACATAGAAAAAAATCTGGGTTGCGTGAAATTAACTGGCCATTTGTGTTATTGCTTTCTCAAAGCTGTGTTTCTGTTGAGAAACAAGGAAAAAAATCTGGTTCGGCTACATGTATTCATCCCGGATGCTGATATAAGGCGGCAGAGAGAAAATGCCCATAACTGACCAGTACAGCGAAGTCAATGCGAATTGCGAAAGGCAGGCATTATAGGTCAGCTGGTGACCGTGTTCAGGATGCAGGCATTGCTTGACTGACGCTGATACGTATACACGATCACATAACAGTTTAATCAGTTTTGGATTACATACATAAGTTTTTGAAATGAAACTGTTGTGAGCAACTGGTGCCACTATGCCGCCGGCTAAGAAACAACGTACCGTAAAACATTGTGCCAGCGATGCGCTGGAAAGTATAGCCGAAAATGATCCCGATATCGATGATATCCCGCCCAATTCGAAAGAATTATTGGATGAGTCTGATGGAGATTATGAAGAAGCGGATGACCAAAGCGTATGTAGAGAAATCAAACTGTATGTATTGGTTATGCTTTTCTAGTCGTATCTTGCCAAAATGCCATCTTGAGCGTGCCCACTAAGTACCTGCTGCAGACTGGCCATTGGCCAATGCCTGATCAGGTATCTGCACAAAGAGTCGACCACAAGCGACGGGCTCTTCCACTTCAAAACTGTCCAAATTGCAAAATAAACGAAGAATCCCTTACGGCAAGAGTGCCAGTTTGCAGGACCCAAAAAGACGGGTCACTGTAACGTAATTAAGTGCAGCTGAGGTAAGGAGCAGTAGCTAAGTCTTTTCCCCTATTAAATCAACTGATCTGTTAACGATTCACCACAATCGACCCGAGATATCCAGAACTGACCAGTGGGTTTGGCACCTGGTTTATAATCATTGTGATTGTCTGGCCTGTTCAGATGTTATGCGACCTGATATGGACTTAAGTAACGGTCCAGTCGCTGGGCTGGTAGCCATTGTCGTGACCTTTGCCTCATGAGGTGACTGAATCAGGTCAGTATTAATTTTGTTTATGTTAGTATAAATCGTAGTTAACAATCATAACGCAACTGAGAAGGCGGGTGTGACCGGCGTCAAGACAGGAGTAACTAAAATTTAATGATGATTCAGAGCTTCACTCGAGCGACAATAAAACGAACTGATGAGAGCCACATGAAAAGGACACAGGAGTAACTTATTTGTGGTCCTGCAGGTAATATTAGAATATACCGAAGACTGCGCGCTTTAGTTTATTATAATAATATTTATTATATAATAATTTATTATATAATAAAATTAGAATACACTGCGCGCAAACGGTTTTCTGGATGCTGTATATCGATCTGTTAAAGTAACGATGCGGCTTATTGTGACGTTCTTAGATGCACAACTGCTGTGCCGCAGTCTAGTTTCACCGAATCTTATGACAATGCATAGAGCACCTCAAGTTCCGCCACAAAGTACTACTGTTTATTTGTCGAGTCCGTCAAACGAATATAGCTGTTATCGAGGACTTTACACGAAAATAAAAAAAACGAAGAGATACATATACCGTCAGTTACACCTTTAGCGTTCAAAACGACACACATTCAAAAGCGAACAGAAAACTCAGCGATACTTATCCGCGTTATACATGAACTGCCTGATGAAGTGACCTCTCCGGTTACTGTGACGGAGATTACCTTCCAGCAGGCTTATGTCATCGAAAATCTAACACGACCACTCGTCCGCTTAGACAAACACAAATCCGCAAAGTGCACCAGTTCTGTTCTGCCAAATGAACCGGTAAGAACACGTCCAAATACCGCGCTGTGGTTAGATGTCGGTTTGCGCCAGACTGACAAGTTGACTCGACGCGCTGAGTCATACCACTGCAACCACACAGCACCCTCGGCAGAGTGCCCGAGGATATGCCGCTCGTGGTCAACCGACGCAGGAACCGGCAAGCATTTATCGGCGACTTTATTGGACACTCCACCAAAACTCAACTGAAATCCTCCGTCGATCAGATCCTCCAAGTACTGGCAGCATGCCGGGGCCAGGTCTTGGCGTAGGTAGATGACGATCCGACCAAGGCTCTTGCCACCGTCACCAATCATATCCACGAAGCATATCCTTAAAGCCGTTGGTAGTGTGCGTGGAACTGCGAGAAAAGGAATGGCAGGCTTTTCTGTGCCAAAGATGTACCGGAACAAGTGGTTCTCTTCGTTGTCGAT
>JAQGAU010005383.1:0-10352 GCA_034698045.1 Paramacrobiotus richtersi
GTACAATCGTTAGTTTTACGCTTGGCACTTAACTGGATTCGTTTTCGAAGGTTTGTGAAAAGTGGTTGAAAAGTCGAATCCCTATCGGCAGCAGCGCGACGTGATTTCTTGCTGTACACCGCTGTTCCTGTAAATTTTACGCTGTCAGGGTAAAGTTTACGTTGTCAGCTAAGTAATTTGGACGGATGCTTCATTTGGCGAGAAAATGGACACTGGATGCCCGTAAGTTCGTAACTATACATGCAGACTGATGCAGCACACAGGACAGGTCTGTACGAAAGGGCTGCAAATTAAAGCAGCTGCTATTTTTTATTTATTTATTTATTTCCTTCGCACGGAGACAACCGTTTGCCGGGACTGCGGTCTGTTTGGTTTAGACGCATGATAGCACGTTACGCTAAGGTCACAGAATAAATCGCACGCTTAAAAGAGGTCACCGTAAGAGATGTTAGAGGTCACAGCTGTGCCGAAAACAAGAGCAACATAAATCCGAAGACTTAATTTGTGGCAGCTGTACTGCGCATGCTGTACCGCTGCCGCAAAAGAAATCACATACAGCCACTCAATAATAATTGGTTACGGTAGTAACAAGCGGTCAATGACTTTCTGGTTCCATCTGTGAGAAGGGTTCCTTGTTCATCACCATCTTTACTCACGTCGCAAATTTTTCGTTGAGCTGATTGTTCTGCCTGACAGTAATGCTCCCTGCCTCATTGCTCGATCATGCGCAGGTGCCGGGAGCTCTAGTTTTTCTGTCGGAAGTTCGCCTGAGTAAGTCATAATCAGACGAGCGCATGGTTGTACTGCGTCATCGAATTGCTCCCGGCCGCCCTTTGCTGTCTCGGTACTTCTACTGGAACTACTGGTTATTCACTTTTTCAAGAAAGGGCAGTATTACGTACAGCCTACATGGGCAGCAGCTTATGGGTTGCTTTACGCCTGAAGTAGATGCGTGCTGAGTGCTCATAGGCTGCTTTAGTGCACAGTATTTATTGATCGTTTACTTGGCATACGATGTCGAAGTAGTTCGAAGCCGCCTGCCTCAAAAAGGGAATCATTTTCCATGAACTTGTGGACTCTTTTTGCTGTGATTAGACTACTGATCGGCTGGCCGCTACGTTGACCTAAGAGATTCTTGCTATCCACATACGTTACGCGAGCCGCCGCTTGAGAACAACCAGTTGAAATCGTGCTTTGAAATGAGCTGTGCAGACTTACACCTGGCCGAAAATTCTGATTCTTCGATTTTGCCTGTCCAATAATTATGATTGTTTACACAAATTATAGTACGATAGCCTCTAGCGCTAATGTTTCCGACAATAATCACACAACTGACGAAAGACTCCTGGACGAATCCTGCAACCACTTCGCCAACTGGAGCGCACCGTTAATCTGGGTCGACATATGCGCTATGTCATGCATCATAACTCTAAACTTGCTAGGTCTAATCAGCCTTCTTCGGCCTACTCAAAAAATCAACCCATCCTTTAAAATCTACATCGGCAACCTGCTCGTAGCAAACTTAGCGTTTGCCGTATTAGAAAACCCGCTTGACCTTTTGGACGAACTGTCCTGCAACCGTTGGGTGATGAGCTGGGCCATTTGCGACATGTTCATTTATTGCAATTACGCAGTAGCCGCGTGGGCCATGCACGCGCACGTGTTAATTACCCTTAACCGGATGTGGGCTGTCGTTTTTCCCTACAGTTACCGACGGAGGCATTCGCTGACCGTGGCGCTGCTGTTATGTTGTGGAGCATTTGCTTATGTGCACGTTTGGATTCTGCCAGGGGTGGTTATGGATTCGCAGTTCTACCGGGATTCAATGGAGGAGCTACAGTGCGAATTGAATACTGATACCCAGAAGCCTTGGGCCATCACAACACAACTTTTTCTGTTCTTAACTCCGATTGTTTTTGTCGCGGTCTCGTACATATTTATAGTTGTCAAGCTTCGAACTATGTCGAAGGTGAAGCAGGCTGGGAGAACACAGGACATAACCTCCAGTTTGAAACGGATTTCTTCGGTCATACAAGGAGAAAAGGTGAGCAGCGTATGTACAGAGTCTGTAGAGCAGAGCAGCGTCTGTAGTACTCGCGGTGTGGTTGTAAAACCGAATTTCCTTGAAGTCTTTAAGAATATCATTTTTACACATGGACAAGTCAAGTAAAGATGACGCGAATTTAACCGCAGTCAGGTATCCTTTTACAGCTCGCTCGAGAGACTGGACAAGTGAAATATCCGAACACGGATCACCAAGAGAAGAATGCTCAGCAGAATAAACGAGCATTTTTCATCCTCACGTCACTGACATGCAGCGTTATCATTACCTTTACACCTTACGAAATACAGAAAATGCTGGCGATAATGGGCTTTTCAGTACCTGATGAGCTGAAGGAATGCTTGGACCTTTTGTGGACCGCGCAAGCTATTCTGGATCCGCTATTATCCACTCCTTTATTAACCGACCTCAAGCGTACAATAGGCAGCAGTGTTTCAAGGAGGTAGCAAAAAACAGACACACTTCACTACAGAAACTCATCTGAACTCGTCGGAAGGTCATCAGAATGTAAGACAATGCGCGTCTATGGTTAATTAAGTTTTGTTTGATGCGTTTCTTACACCCGGTAACAGTTTTTACGACAAAGTACGTTGACCGTATACTACTGGGGGTAATATTTATATTGTAGCTGCAGACCTGTTTCTCGCTAATTATAATTACAGTAACACTCTTCCTGTATTCGGTTGTTCCGATCATGCCGACGTTTTACAGCTATGGTATGTTTGTTGATGAACTTACTGTATCCGTCAGTCTGTTAAAAATACTTCTAGCTATTCTTCTGTGTGACGGCCCTATGTAAACCTGTGCCTGGCCCGGACTATTGCTTTTTTGAAAGTGTGCGGGCATTTCCGTGGACCGTGGAAAGGGCCTAGGATGTGGTCTAATGTGTTCCCGGGGAATACATTATATTGTCATTTTCGGAGCAGAGCCAGTATATAACTATCAAGTCCATAACGGAGCACAGCCTTTAGCAAAACACACGACACGTTTATATTCAAGGTTCGCCGGTTCATCCCAAAAACGGAACAAAGCCTTCTTATACCCGATGCAATGTAAAGGTCATGTTGCAATTGTGGTCGCTCACAGAGCTGGGCAGCAATAGCTCCACTAATACAATCTCGATATGTTACTTCATAATGAAATCCACTAAAATATTCGTCGCATGCTTGAATTTTCTGCTACTATCCTGCTAGTTTTTGTTTTTGCTAGTTCTGTTACAGTTGTTTAACTGTTCTGTTACACAGAGTTTTGTTTTCTTTTGCACCGCGCATGTGTGGGCCAAATTAATCCCCACAGCAGCGTTCATATGGTAAGAAATGATTCGGACAACATGCAGTTTGTTGATTTTTGCCGATCATCAAATCATCATACTTATGATTTTATCTCTTCGCTTTGGTTGAAAATCTGGTGCTGTGTGGCATAAGCGAAAAGCTGCCACAAAATGGGTTTTTGATGAATACAGTACCTCAGCAACAGCGTGTTCTGTTAACAATGGGATAGTCCTTCCGTGCCACATTACTGATATGGCATGCTTTTATGCTTGTATGAATGAATGACAGTGGGTTGATATGACATCAGCGCACCTGCCATTCATTTACAAAAGAGTGACTCTGTGGGTTCGCTGTTACTTGAAACGTTTTTGACCTTTAATTTTGATCGGATTGCCTTGAAAATGTTCCGCAGAATTGTTCGTAATGCTCAAGGGGATGACCGCCAATACGATATTGTTCTGTCTGTTTTCCATGTTGAGCATGCTCACGCCGCGGGAAAGAGATCATGTCGAAGATAATTCTTTCTCCAGTATTATAATATGTGACAGTATTTCAGTCATAACGGCGGAAAATGCGCCTTACGTTTTGAAAGAAGACGGATTTGAAGGTGAAGAAACCAGAACCCACGTCACCACGTGCTGGATTCCGCAAATACGATTTGCGTGACCTTTAATCTACTTCCTTCTTATTCTTACATTAGTTACAATCTCGAATTACTCGGTCGTTTATTAAAACGTATATCACGAAAGATGTTACCGGACGGTATCACCATGGTGGAAAGTAGAATTCTACTTTCCACCTGGTATCACATAGGTTTCTCTGCGATAGATCTTGCTGCGGTTAGATACGTTTCGTAAATAGTAATACAGACAGTGCAGAATGTACCAATAACAGTCAATATAATAATTATAGGTAAATGAATAACTTGATCATCGTTAGATCGTTATGTTAACTTTTCGCATAAGCTGAACAGGAATCTTTAAAATCGCAGAAGCAAGGTGTAGTCGGGTTGGAAACAGCATGCAGAGTAGTCTTAAAAATGTATTTGCTTATTATTTGCCCGGAGCGAAGCGACGGGCTATTCCTATGCGCTGAACGTTTGGTAAAATTTTCTGCCCCAAAAGAGCGACAGCGACTTTCCGACAGGCCATAGACATTGCCCGCCTAGGTGGCGGTTACCATTTCGAGCTCCGGGCACACTATCGATAGTATCGATCACTAGTTGTACTCGTATGCACAGAAAACTGGTAAAACGACTGTGGTATGAATAATGTAGCACAGTGGTCCATTGTGGGCGTGGCTGGACCGTCGGCAGACCTGTGTACTGTAGTTGCCACTGAACTGGAAATATGCTATAAAACTGCTATTATATTATCGAACGTGCAGCAAAAAATACAGTAGCTTACTGTACGTGGTGTGTTGATATGCAGACTGCATAATATCAGTGATATTATGCAGTGACTGTCCCAATATGGCTGGAGAAAACAGAAACTGTGAGAGGACAAGGAGAACAATGAACAACTGTAACTTAAATACAGATAATTGGACTTGAACTTGATAACTAACTTGACAGATAACTTGGACTTGAACAACAACGGAACCAGGCACCGGCTAAGAACGCGCGATGATGAGCATGAGCACCTTGATGTTCGCATATGTTATTCGCGCATCTACCGTCGGTCCGTGCAGCAAAACTTGATAGCATACCGAAGCCCCTGTTTTTACTAATTTTCATGATATACCGTACTTGAAGAACTCTGTTCTGACTTATGTACATATTTCAGCGAGCCTACCGAAGAAAATTCGTAGCGTGCTACGAAAATGGCTGTGAAATCACGTTGGTATCTATGTAACAAGCTACCATAGCGTAAACGATAACTGTACGTGCGGTGTTACAACTCAAGGCTCATACTAAAAGAGCTTCCGAAATAACACCTAGTATACGTTAAGAAACAACATCAGAATATAGAATCTTCAAAGACTTAAATTGTCTTGAACGGAACATAACAGAAATAATTAGTTAATTTTATTGGTTTTCAACAGAGTCTGGAAGAGAGATCATAATGAGACAGCCACAAAACTGTCATGGTTTTATGACAAGAACATTTAAAAATGCCTAACAACATCGACATAGTTTGGCGGAGGACTTTCGGGTGCTCGCTGATTTCCACCACAGTCCAACATAACTTGAGCGTAGCTCGGGGGAGGAATTATAAAACTCATAGCAGAGCTTCGACGATCAGACGTGGACAGAATGGGCACTACGCTTTCAAAACGAAAATAAGGTGAAGTGTGCTCGGTTAACTGATTTGTTGAGCCGGCACCAGAAGCAGTTCGGAAGACTTTCGAAGCTGCAAACAGTGCGATGGCATCCAAAGCAATACACGTGACACCGAGAGCTGCGGCAACTGTTCCAGTTGCAGTATGTTTTTCCGCATGGGTCATACGAAAACACAGCAATAGTCCAATACAGAACGTAGCAATCACGTTTAAAATGACTCCAGTAACCACAGCATATGTATATCTTTTAAAGAACTTCATTCCACCATCGGATTCAGCTGTTTGTGAGGACCGTTTGCAAGCATAAACAGCAAAACTGACGATTCCAAGATGAAGTTTCCAGACTGTTGGAATCCCGATCAGTATGCCACAGGGTGAAACGGCTGACGGTTCACAGTCTAAAATATTCGAATAATCGTTAGAAATCATTGCACCGTCAGGCGAAAAACTACGAGCATAGTTCTTTCTCTACGTTGAAATTCTCATTATGCATTGCACAGAAAAAAACACTTTCTTGTTCGCACTGTTCACATTCTACACACACATGTAATATAATTACGTAACGATTACTTGTTAATATGTGTTTCCAATGTTTGAATAGACTAACAAACTAAATCACCCTTAAACTGACCCTCAAAAACGTACAGAAAAAGACTAATCTATGAATATGGAAAACTCATATGATAAATTAAAACCATTATTAGGTACACGGCTAGTTTGATACTCACATCCTAGTAGCATTACTATGAGGAAACATAGTAGTCCCTGGAAAAAGTTGACAAGTGCCAAGCATAGAGTCAAATGGTAGTATGACTCTCGTGATGATGCGGCAGACGAAGATGTCATCTTAATTATCACGAACTACTACAGTGGGCAGCAAAATACAAGGTTTATTGATAAAATGAGCGCGTTTTACGGCCTAATCTAAACTGCTATATACTCATGCGACATAGAGGCGGAAATGAGCGAAACTTTGGTATAGTGTTGCGCTAAACCAGGGTTTTGTTTATATATATGTATTTCAGAATTTCCTAACGTGCCGGTTGTGAAGTCAACGATAGTTATTTCGTCATTCGGTTACTAACGTTAACTGCATGCGCCGATGCCAGCTGATCCATGATTTCAATATCCGAACGTGCTCGTGTTATCAGTAAATCTTATGGATTGAATCAGTTTAATATGCTGTCTTCTTCTATTGGTTATAAAAGATCAACGTGGATATTGTCAGGGACTTTGGTTATCCACGCGTTTGCGGTTTTTGCTAGACGCGTGTTTATTAACTACGAGATCTGGATGTTCGTTTGCTGGTGCCCGAGTACTTACCGTTCACGTAGTTAATATGATTCACCAGAAGTTTTATTTACATCATTTTGGTTAGCGAGTTGTTAACACACATCACCATATGTAATAATATTATGATCTGCAGTACTGGCGAAGATGTACAGTGAACGTGACTATGAGTATGCCGGATTTTAACAATTTATTCAATCTGTTAAAATACAGATGCACAAAGTTGGAATCACGTGTCTGTATTTATTAACGTCACATACATGGTCATGATGGGAGAACCATAAAACAACCCTAACGCGCCATTCATTGTCCTAACGCCTCATGATCATTTAGCGCTGAAAGTACCACAGCCTGTTAACGTTCAGATGTTTTGAGTCCGTTAATCTAGTTCAAACGTAAACTACAAGCATTTTCATTTATAAATTGCAGTTTGTTTTTCCGTATTAGATTATTTTAGAATTTTTCAACAACCGCCGATTTTATTCGCTATATATCAGTGCTGTTTACAAGAAGTTTACTTCTTAAAGCTGACAAACCAAGTCTGATCTAGATTGGCCCTTTTTTCCACCGAGGCTTACACATATCCATCGGTACAGCGTTTCATCCGATATCGATATGACCTTTCAAATCTATCGGAATTCCTGTCGATAAAGTAAACCAGTTGTCGGAATTTAAATAACCTCGACCGCCATCCTTAAATATTAAAAATATTAAATATTAAAATCCGCGTCGTTTTTTTTGTCGACACATACGTAAATTATGATCTCGTAAACAGTAAGCCGGCACCATTTGCGTCATAACATACAGGAATTGCATTCCTCCCCGATTTGTTCTATGGTACTGCACTTATCACTTCGACTGCTCCTTCAGTTACTTTAATGCTTATGAAGGCTAGCAATTTCCTTTGCAAAGTCTTTGTCAAAACTTCCTAATACACTTACCGCTGCTGTTGACCTGTGCATTTTGAGGCTACTTCGAATTCTATGCGTTGCGGAAATTAACGTAATGTGGTAGCATATTTACATAACCATCGCAACTGCTTTAAAGAATTCGCTGCATCAACCGGAAAAACATCGGTTCATCGCGAGTGCCGAACTGTTAACAGGCTAATAAAGTTAGAAAACATGACTGACAATTCGGCTCCACAAGGTGAAGCTGCGATTACAAGAGTGCGATGCGTGTTCCCAGCTCCAGTAATCTGATCGATCAACACGCGGTAATTAGCTATAGTCAGCCGAAATTATTTCCCCAAATTACTCCTGCCGCCTCCGGCAGTCTTAATTCTGGTTATTCACTTTGCCAAGAAATGGCAGTTTAATGCTTACAGCATACGGATGCCGCAGTAGCTTTTGGGCTCTTTAGGACGTAGTCCCTTATGGAGTCTTATTGATCTTTTCCGTGACACATCCGCTGTCGAAGTAGCTCAAATCCACCTGTCTCCACTTGGAAAGGTTTCCCCAGAACTTCCGGATTCTCTTCGCTTCACATTTCACGACTGATTGGCTGATCGTTGTACTAAATGAACATCATCTGGTTTGTGCAAACCGCGCTTGAGACGAAGTTAAGGAATCATTCGAAGTCCAACTGTATTTCCCGACGATTCTAATAAACATCTGAAACCTGGCAGAGAATCTGTTTTCCGAGCCGCATCGTTCTGATTTCTCGATTTTGTTTACGCAGTAATATGATTCCCTACACAAAATATAGCACAGCACACCCTCAAATCAATGTTTCGGACAACAACCACACTGGCAACGAAAGTCTTTTGGACGAATCCTGCAACCACTTTGGCAACTGGACATCGCCGTTAGTTTGGGTCGAGTTGTGCATTATGTCCTTCATTGTCATCCTGAATCTTTTCGGTCTAATCAGCCTTGCTCAGTCTAATCAGTACATCAATCCGCCGTTTAAAATCTACATTGGCAACCTTCTTTTAGCAAACCTATCGTATGCTTTGCTGGAAAACCCGCTGATAATTTTGTATGAACTGTCCTGTGACCGTTGGATAATGAGCTGTGCCATTTGCGACTTATTCATCTACACCAATTACGCACTAACGGCCTGGGCAATGCACGCCCACGTCCTCATAACTCTGAATCGACTGTGGGCTGTTCGTTTCCCATACAGTTACAGATGGAAACACTCAATGACAATCGCGCTGGTCTTGTGTTGCGGGGCTTTTGTTTACGTAAATGTCTGGATTTTACCGGGCTTTGTTAGGGATTCAACAGAATACCGCATCTCAATGGAGGAGTCAGCGTGTGAACTGAACATTGGTGCACAGAAGCCGTGGGCAATGGCAACACAGATCTGTCTATTCTTAGCACCAATAGTTTTCGTGGCAGTTTCATATATGTTTATAGTTTTCAAACTTCGGATTCAATCGAAAATAAAACCTGGTGCCCGTGGGAAAACACAAGATATGGCTTTAGCCGTGAGACGACAGTCTTCGGTTGCTCAAGAAGAAAAGGTGAGGCATTCTAACGAAGAACATTTTTGTAAATTTTCGAATTTTCACGGAACAGTTCAGCAAATATGTTTGTTATGTTACAACTTTACAACAGCTAATGGGGTTTTATTTTGCAGATCGCTAATGAGACTCGACAAGTAAACGGTCCAGTTAACGGTAACACGAGAAAGGCTGGCCAAAACAGTCAAACATCTTTCATCTTGATGTCCTTAACATGCAGTCTCGTTATCACATGGACACCTTATGAAGTACACAAACTCCTGGCTATAATGGAATTCTCGTCACCTGATGAGCTGAAAGAAAGCTTGGATATTTTGTGGACGGCACAGGCGGTTCTGGATCCACTATTATCGACTTATTTAATAGCCGATCTCAAGCGCTTATGCAGCTGCTTTTCAAGGAAGTAAAAAGAAGGTTTCGCTGCACCGGAACTCTTTGTGGATGCGCCTGTGGTTACTTTTCGCTGGTTACTGCAGACAACCTGTTCATGACACCTACAGTACCATATGTCATTTTCCATTGTAGTAAGAATTTGTACCGTTGTCGCTGCGCTGTTCTTGCCCCGGTTTTTTTATTGGTGTAGTTGCTGTTAACGTTGGCTGAATAACATACTTTATAAGCAGGTAATTAATGATCCAGTCCATTTCGTTTGGAAACGCTCCAAGCGAGACCATATTACAGCTTCTCATACCTGATATATTGTAAAGGTCATGATGTGGTCGCCTTTGGATCTAGAAACAAAAAGCCGTACTTCTAGTAACATTTCTGTGGCAACGTTAGCGCTTATTACACCTACTGTACGTGGTCACGGGTACGGTCATAGTCTTGTTCTTTTTTCAAAAAAAACACTTTTTTGAAAGTGTTTTTTTGGATTTATTTATTCATTTTTGAGATTTCCCTAAATTTTTTTTGGTAGATAAGCTTTCTAGACGAAAAGACGTCGATTGTCGTCTCGCAAGCTCAAATCGGAAAAACTTTC
>JAQGAU010005384.1:0-10350 GCA_034698045.1 Paramacrobiotus richtersi
GTTGGACATGGATTTTCTCCAACCGTTTCGTTTGTGCATGGTTCGCATTTCACTTTGGTTTTATTGCGGAAATGTTTTTATTTTGTCATCATTATTTCCTAAATTATTTGTCAAAAGCTTTTGAAATCATATTTTTGAATACTTAACTGTGGGATTAATATCGCAGAAATAATTTTTCACTTTTATTTTGCATGCTACTGATCTTGCGAATTTTTCGATTGCAGTTTAATTTTATTCTGAATTTTTTTTTAATCTAGGTAATTACTTTTGAAACATGCTTGAGTAATAATTTGTAAATTATCACTGGTTCTGAATTAATTTTCATTTATGGACAACTCGGTGAAAAATGTTAATAATTGGAAATCATTCGTAGAGTAATTTTTGAGAATTTTGTTAGGAATTCGAGTTGGCTCTGGAGTGCATCGATACGTTGCTCAAGGCCGAACCGGGCAACATGCAGGCCAAAGATCTCAAGCGCGTTATCGAGGACCGCCTCAAGAAGAGTATTTTGTTATTTCATCATCACTCTGATAGCTTTTGTGCATTTTATCAACGCGTATAAATTATTAAATTATTAGATTTATAAATTAAATGTGGAAAGGGTTGTTTGATTTTTGAGAATACATTAGAAAAATACATACAGAAAACAGGGGGATATATTTAGCGAGCTATTATGAATTATCTTTAGTTAAATAATTTTTTTTCAAATAGTTAGAATTTAGAATACATATACGTAAAACAGGTTTGTTGATCAGTTCAAACTTCAAACGATTTAACAACATTGCAGTAAAATGTGGTAATCCTCAAAGAATCATTTTTTGAACTTTTTTTGCATTTTTGGAGTTTTAAGCCTTTTATCCAGATTATTTTGTTACAGTTTCTGTTCATGTTTCAGTTATCTCTTTATTTTTATTTGTTTTACTATTATGTTTGTATTTTTTTATCTGAATCACTGAATGTGTTTAATACTTAATTAGTTCATTAATCATTTTATTGTTTGTAATACTTCTTTTTGTATCTGGATTTATTTGGTACCTGATTAGTTCATTAATCATTTTTATTCTTTGTAATAATTATTTCTAGTTTTTTTAACTGCATGTGTTTTTTATTTGATTATTTCATTAATCGTTTTTATTTTTTTGTATAATTTTTGTTTCTGCTGGACAATTTGATGTGAATTGTTGTTACATTTCCCCTTGTGCTTGTAGGCGGGTTTATCGGCATGGGATTAGTGGCGTTGGGCGGGGCGACAGTGTTGGGCGCTATGGGATTGGTGGCGTTGTTGGCCAAGAAGAAATGATTGCGCTGTGATTGGATGAGTGAGAAAACGCGTCGGACCTTTCGCATTCCCGTCGGAATAATGTGGCTTTATTTTGCTTGTTGTACTGAATAGTGAATATCACTGCATAAACGGCTTTTTACATTTGTTATAGATCAGTGATTGTGCTGTTGATGTTGTTGTCAAGTTAGCTCACCGTCTTCCCGCGTTTAAAAGGAAAGAAATGTGCGAATGACGAAATAAAATATTCAAAAAAGGAATCTTTTCCACTCCAGCCTTGTGCTTATTTTTCATAATTGTATGCTTATTGGGTATTTACTAATCAGTTAATATGCCTTATTAATTAAGTCAGAAATTCCAATTAATTAATACATAATAATGATACATTTAGAACAATAATAAATAAAATAATTTGATGAGAAAACCATAGATAAAATAACAAATATATTGATCAGACTATGGCTTAATAAATTCAGCAAAGAAATCGTGAATAAAACAAAAATATAAATTTAGAACCGTAATAAGTAAAATAATAATTTGATTGGAAAAACCGCAAAATAAAATAGTAAATTTATTAATCAATCTGTTATTTATTAACTCCAATACAAAAAATATTAAATGAACAAAAATATAAATCTGGAACACTAACAAAAAAAATCATGTTACACCAAAACCCGAAATAAAATACAAATTTATTATTCAGTTTATGGTTTAATAAATTTGGAAATAAAATAATAAATAAACTGCACAATTTTGTTCCAGTATTATTATTCATTCTGCATTGCTGGAGATCGCACACAATCGCATATTAAACACAAAATACACTTAATACAGTTACAGTACAAAATGATAAAACACGTAAACAAATCAAGTTTCTGGTAAAAGGTCGGCTTTGCGGTAGACCCAGACGGTGTCGACGCCCGCCCCGAGGGTGAGCGATGCCGGGCAGTTGGGTAGGGGGAAACGACACGCAATGAACAGGGCACTGTCCCGCATCTCGCGCTGGAGTTTCTGCCTGATGGAGGACATCATACCGTCCACGCCGAACAGCACAATCACGTCATACGACGACACGTCCGTCTACAAGAATTGTGTTATCGGTAATAATTGTGAATTAATTGTAAACTAAATTAATCACGTGTAACAGAAACAAACCACAGAGCATCTGCTAAAATTCACAAAAATAACAATTAAAAAATAAATACAAATAAATCAAAAATAATAATAAACATAACCCCCAAAATCATGAAAAAACTATGATTTGAAAAGATTGACACTGAGTAATTAGGCAAGTTATTTCACGCAACAAGGAGCTAAAATGTTTTATTTCAAATCATTTTTTACACAACAACATTACGAATAAAAACAATAATCAAATAATTACGAAATGACAACAAAATAAATTACGATTTCAAAACACGAAACTATGAACGTGCTGAAAATTATCAGTTTGAAAGTATTATAGTCAAAGACAAAATTATAAATTACTTATAGTTTTATAAAAATAAATTATAAATTATTTATAGTTGTATAAATCATCTACATTTTTCTCTTTAATTTAATATCTGTTTCTCACTTATTTCCTGTAAAATTATCTATAAAATTCCTTTTATGGTCATCTACTACTGTTGTGCTTAAAACCATACCTTAAAAATGTCCCGGAGAATAAATTGCGTCCGCCGTTGCAGCGGTAAACCCTTTTTTAAAGCCAGGAATCTACTCCAAATTACCAGCCACCAATTCAGTTCCACACCTGTAGGAAAGTGAAAAACCGGAATATAACCACTAGAAAAGAAATAAATGACAAAAAAACAATCACTACACATAAAAAAATTCATAAAATAAAAATTAACTAAAAATTAAGATAAAAAATCAATGCAGCAAAAACAGAAAAATTATTACGTAAGATAACTGATGATCAAAATCAATAACCATAAAACAAAATAGTAAAATACAGAAATGCAATACATGTCCTCCAGAAAAGAAATAAATGATCGAAAAAATTAACCGAAAGTAAATACCAATAATCAACGGAGCGAAACAGAACATTAAATCAATGTAAAGAAATAATAAATAACAATGCAACGCGAAACATACCTGTTGCTTGCATCCCTTGTTGAGCTGCTGCAATCACCTATAAAAAAGAAATAATCCGAAAATTTATTGACGAAAAATATTAGAACACTTGCCTGCTGACTTCTTTTTATTTAAAACTAGCAATTTTAAATTAACTTAGTTGGATTACGTTACAATTTTACGCGCATTACGTACGGCCGTACCAGACGTCCATCGCCGGAGCCGAGATCAATCAGTTTCTTCCCCCCTATCCAGGAACTTGTGTCCACCCCACTGGAGCCAATCTGCGATATGGTTTCATGTCCCTGCACATAATGCGTCCGCCCTTGAGCGTCGTTGCCGTAGTGCGGCCTCAGGATCCTTGCCGAATCGGTCCACACAGCCGGCGTATACCGGGATAAGAAGCTGAAGATGGACTGGACTTGGGCGGTCGTCGCTGGCAGATAAGGTAAGGCGACACGACGAAATCCTGGAGCGACAAACGGCAGCAGCAGGGCTCCCAGTCCGACGGTCCCTGCAATGCACGATCCGATCACGACACCGCGCCAGCGACGCGGGGACGCAGGGGAGGGGCTGGAGGATGACTCCAGCTCTTTGAGAAAATCATATTCCGAGGGATGTGGCGGGATTTGAGCAGGGGATGGGCTGGGTGGCGGTGGTGGGATGCGAAGAACAGCGCTCGACATTTTGATTTTGAAAAACTTTTTCAGGAGAATTGCGTGAATGTGACTCTGTTAGCAACCGCACGCTGGGTGTTGTTCTCCTTCGCGGAAGTCATGCTCATTCATGAAAGCGACTAGCAGCGGCAGTTCAGGTGGCGTCACGAGGCATTTGTCAAAATGATCGCCTCAACGCGCCTCCGCTTCGTATTGGAACTCCAAGTAAGCGGGGCGGTGGACAAGTAATTGCACCTTTCTGGGAAAATCATAGTCTTTCGGTATAAATCTTCTTCCAAGAAAGTACCACTGAGATTGGATGGAATTAGGAACATCTTTTGCACAAATTATTGCCCAGTCCCACCGATTCACGTGTTGATGGCGTGCCGAGGTGAACCGCTAAGTGTCACGCTTGGCACGTTGCGCTTTTGCACCACACCGCACCGGAAGCTGGAAAGCAGCGAAAATGGGAATTTAAATTTTCAGCAGAATCACAGGCGTCGGGAGGTATATGGCCAGTGAGCCTTGGCTCACCCCAAAGGCCCTGAAACCAATAGAGTGGCTCACCCCAAACAGAACTGGTGGCTCACCCATTGGGTTTCATAACGGGAAATGCTAAGGGGGGTGGGAGAGAAACCGGCTCTAAACCGTACGGCTGCGGGTCAAAATAATTTTTTTCTCCCCCCCCTAGCCGTGAAAAGTGGCTCAGGGCAATACTGAAACCTCCCGACGCCGCTGAGCAGAATTAATCCTGGAATTCCGGATTCTTTTGCTGCTTTTCACTTTTGATTTTGTTTTCGTGGTTTGTTTTGGGATTTTCCCAACTAAGCTTATGGGTTTTTCTCCTAGATTGAGCCATGATCACGTACAAGAAAGGCGACATCATTTTCCGCAGTAAGCCATTCGTCTACACCGTCAAACCCGAGCTGCTCAACGTTCTCTGCTATTCGTGTCTTCGACCGCTTCCGTCCGTTTCGCACGTGCCAGCAGATGAGGAAAAAGAGAACCAAAACGTGGATGTTCATTGTAATGGAATATTGACAACCGAGAACGAAGGAAACGCCTCCGATTCCAAAACAACTCGCGAAGACCTCGACGGTGGTTGTTTCGGTATTAACACGGATTTTCCCTGTCCCCGCTGCCACATTCCCTTGTACTGCTCCGAAAAATGTCGGGTATGTACGAAATTTCATATTAAATAGTAAATTTAGTTTATTAATTTACAGTTCAATTTGGTAAATTTATAGTGTAATTGTTTTTTATTAATCGCTTAATTTTCTTAATTATTAATTAGTAATAATTAGAATTATTCAGTTATAATTATAGTTGAATAATAAAATGTACAGAAAATTAGGAAAGTTACAGTATGATGTGGACAAATGATGTAAATATTTTCTCATGACTTGCGGTAGACTGTTCTGAGGTAAATAACTTAAAACCCTAATTTTTATTAATAATAATTGCCGGTAGCAAGTATTTATAATTACAGTTCGGTAAATAAGATAAGAAAAATGTATAACAAATAAATAAAATTGTAGTAAACATTTAGCATTGATTCAAAAAATTCGCTGTGACTTGATGTTTGTTTTCTACCGTGATCGAAGACTGATCGTGATCGCATCGAACCTTTTATTTCGATTTTTTTCGGCGTCTTTTAATTGGAAATGTCTAATTACCCGATCCTGCATAGAACACCGATTGGTCTGGTGCCGATATCCACGGGGAAACACCGCAAAATACCCAAGAAGCACCGGTAATCCCACTTGTTGCGATCCACGCAACAGGTCGCCATCAACGGGAGTGTCTGTATCTCCGTCGTCTGGGCGGCCGCCCCGAGGCGCAGAAAGCCTCGTGTGACTTTTTCCTCATGCTGGGGATCATTCTGAAACGGCGGAACGGACAGGACGGTGATGCAGCGGGGGATTGCGTGCCCATGTTGGAGACACCGCGGACGGTGGCGTCGCTGCTGACTCACAGTTAAGTCGTGGTATAGTCAGTGGTTGGTCTCTTTTTCCACTCGGAATCACTGTTTGTATTTTTAATAGGAATTTCGTGATTATTTTTCTACATTTTACCATCAGCTTGTTTTCGTTCTGTAAATTACTAAATTCTGTTGGCGGGTATTGTGCTTACTTCTTGATCTGACTAAATAATCTGAATAATAAAAATAAAATAATGACTAAGTAATTTGAATACGTAAAAATATTTAATCTGTACTAATTCAAAATATTATTTAATAAATGTAAAAATATTTAATCTGTACTAATTCAAATTTATAAATATAAGAAAGACAAGCTAGATTTATTAGACTGAATAAATAAATATGAATAATATGAATATCAATATGAATAATTATGAATAAATAAACCTGAATTATAACCTTTCTTTCGTGGATTTTGGCATACTGTATACTGAATTTCCTTGTACTATTTTCTTAATAGTTATCAGGTAGCTTAGTTCGCTCATAATTGTCCAAACAGTTTGTTCTTAAAAACAAAATCTCTGTAAGCATTTTCAAAATTTTCAGGGTAATAACGTCGTTATTACAAAAATGGTAATAATTTGGTTATTATCTAAATCGATAATTAGCGACGCTTCGCGCGATAAATAATCAAAGAAAATAACAAAAATAATTCAAAATAATTCTAGTTAAATAAAGAAAGTAAATACAAATAATTCGAAAATAAATTTAATAACAATACTTCCTTTCAGTAAGAGAAAACAAATTAAACGTAACTGGAGAAAACTAAAAATAAATAAAAATACTTACAGTTTGTTAGACATACTTCCATTTAATAAGAGCGAAGTCACGTCTAGTATAAAACTGGATAAGCCGACTTACAATCCACCCACTCATCAAAAGGCTAACGGTAAACTATGATTTTGCTTATGTTACAGTGAGAAGATGGACGAGACCCGGCGCGACTGCCTCAGCCGCATCAAATTCCTCCTAATCAAAGTGCTCGACCCCGGTGACCTCCCGGACGACGACACCCTCCTCTCCCTCTTCGGGGCCTTACAAATCAACTGCTTCGGTATTCGGGACGGGGCGTGGACGGGCATTGGGGAAGGTGGGTGGGGCGTGTAGCTGGTGCGTAACTGTCGTCTTTATAGACGTTGATGGGCTTGGATTAGGGCTCTACCTCCAACCCTCCATCGTCGACCACAGCTGCCAACGGAATGCCGTGTTTTATTTTGATGGACCGGTGATTGTTATCCAGGCTATTCAGGACGTGGCGGATCTTAGCCAGGTGTGTGAGTATGTCTAGGGAATCTGTATAAAAAATATCATACAGTTCAAAAAAATTGTAAAATAGAACGAAGATTTATAAAATTAAAAAAAAATGAAAATAGAACGAAGATGACAAAACTCAAAAAAATTTCACGAAAATTATAAAATTCAAAAGCAAAATGTGAAATACAACAAAGATTTATAAAATTCACAACAAAATTAATTACAGAATTCATAAATAACTTAAACATAATTATGAAATTAGAAAAACTATAGAGCTTTCGTTAATGGGTGCAGTTCACATTTTAACAGGATTGGGCATAGTTCCTACCGATTTTTCCATTTTGTATTTCAAGTAACGTTCTCCTGTTGTCGTGTACTGTGAATCTTATGTTCTCCTGTTGTCGTGTACTGTGAATCTTATGTACGCCTGTTGTCGTCAGATGTTTTGTTAGATTTTCTTCTACTATGTACTTATTTGAAATGTGCAGTCTTCTTCGACATATGACATTCGACAGATGTCGATTTAAATTATTTTGTAATGTATTTGTTGCATGAGATTTTGTACGGAAAGATCACCTGTGGATGAATTTCCAGTACTTTATGGTTAATCTTGTAGGTGCGAATCTCTTACACGGAACTATTCGCTCCCGCTGCAACTCGCCAGTCCCGCTTCAGCAGTGGATATTATTTTCAGTGTCAGTGCCAGTTATGCATGGATCCAGCCAAGGTTAACATAATTCTCTTTTTATTTAACCTAAATATTCCACAATCTTTTAAAAAGATTATAATATTGATAAATAATTAGAGAATAAGTTTTATAAATATGTTTTCCAATCTGTGATGATTTATTGATTATTTTTCCTGTATTTTATTGCTTTTGCTGGTTTGGTCGTATGTTGATCGATCTAATACAGTAGCGTACCGATTTTCACAGATTGCCGACCTGTACACCCTGGTCTGCGGCTCCCCCCACTGTCCCGCTCGGCGTCCCTCCGACACCCGCCTCCAAGACCCGTGTCCAGGATGCGGCCACCATCTACCCCTGATGGAGTACGAAAACCGCTTGGCAACCTCCCAGCGGATGACCCGCCGCTACCTTGAAGGCCTCGAAGAGCTGGACGATCGGATCGAGTTGTTGGGGCGGAACGCCAAGAACCCGGAGGATGTGCAGTTCTCATTGGAGGAGATTCTGCAGGATTATCAGGCGATTGTGAAGAAGTGTGAGGGGGAATTGCATCCGGGGAATATGCTGCTGGGGATGGCGTATGATCGGATGGGGAGGGTGTTGTTGAATCGGAAGGACGGGGAGTACGGGAGGGCGTTGACGGTGATGCGGAAGAGTGTGCCGGCGTTGAGGTAGGGTGTGACGATGGGCAGTTACTGGCGAAACAAGGCAAAACTAAAACATTCTGATTATTTTGATTGTCACCCGAATTAATCGCTTTCCTACTCTGATTATAGTTTTATTTTGTACAAAATATTACGAAGAATAATATTTATAATTATTATGATGAAAATATATCATAAAAATATGATAAAAATAATAATATGATCGAATTGAATAAAATATTTAAAAAATTCAGTTTGAACCGACCGCACAATGGCGCACATTGTCACAGTACGCAGTTTACTGATGGAGGCTGTTTTGATGTGATTTGAACTGCGGTATATATCGAAAACTGTATTACTGAAAACTGAAAAGTGTGTCAGTGAAATGCTAAGTTAAAAACGGATTTGATTTGAAATTAACAAAAACGCTTGGTTGTGAAGATGCTTTGATTTGCTTATTGTATTTGAGCAGTTCACCACTTGTTCCACCAGATGTTTTTTCAACTGCGTGTTTGTTTCTTTCGTTTGGTTGTTGTATTTGACGAATTGCTTCGGTTTGTGAGTTGTCTTGCGTTGACCTTTCCGAATTTTGAAGTCTTTTTAAGTTTCCATGATCCGCTGTTCTCGAGTCTGCTCCGAAATAGCCGGTCCAGCATCCGTTGGTTTGGAGCATTGTAGAGGTAGAAAATTACGGATTGACCGGAGTCTGAACCCATTATTGCTGCCTAGCAGAGTGTTGTTTGGAGACTTTGCATAGTTTTTGAGAGCAGGGATTTGCGCGACATGTTCATTGAGTTCTGATGGTGGCATCTGCGCCACCAGGAACTAACAATGTCGACAATCTAATGTAGCAGACTAGCAGTCCACGTAAAATCAAAAGCATTGCACATAACTTTAGTCTATTTTACTCGGCTTATTAGTCTGCATAAACGAGTATGCACTTCATCGTTCTTCCGGAGTAGTTCTTCTGCAGTTTATTCGGCGATACCCAAGTTACCCAACAACAATGTCGACCCAATAAAAATTCCAACAATTTAATAAAAAATGTACCCCAGTTAGCACGAGGCGGAACAGTGGCTGAAATCAAACTGACATTACCGGGCATAATTTCGATGCTTCGTTATTGTTCTTTCGCGTCGGTGTCACACTGAATCTGGATCTGTAAGAATACATTGATATTGATGTTAGGCAAAAAAAAACGGTTTTTGATTGCAGATAAGACGATACAGTTGTCATCTAGTTGCATTTACATGTGGCTGTTTGTAGGAACTGTTTCGGCGCGAAACAGTCCGATCCCCGCGTCGCGGTCCAGCTGATGCTGACCGGCCTACTCGCGTTCCTTAACGGACCAGCTACCCGACAAGAATCAATCACTTTCCTGTCCGAAGCACGAACCATGTTCTTGGAGTGCGATGCCAGCGGGAAACACGGGAAACGCAGTGTTTTGGGTGAAATTTGTCGTATTGTGCTTAAAAGATTGGAATTCCGGTTAGAGGACAACGAACATATCGCTGAATGGACGAAGAATGTTGAAATGTTCAAGGTTTTGAATGTCTACCAGTGGTCAAGTTGTACCGGTTATGTGGATGGGTTCCGGTTGTTTGTGCAACGGGTGGTGTTGATAATGAGTGATTTTGAGCAGGTTGCACATCCCAAGTGGTTTCTCATCTAGTTTTGTTGAGAATGCGGTGAATATTATTGATAAAGTGTCGTAGATTCGTAGTCAACACTGAGAATGACAAGGTACTGTGGTCTTATTTGAAACCAGACATTCC